>WEIV01029937.1:121351-200673 GCA_013390005.1 Calyptomena viridis | reverse complement strand
GGGTCCTACCTTTCCGCTGGCGGTGCCGCCGCTGACGCCGATGAGGAAAGGCTTCGGGCGCGGCCGCTCCGGGTCGGGGCCGCCGGCGGAGGCCATGGCGGGAGCGATCCGTGAGGGGCGGGGCCGCGATGGATCCCCGAGGCGGGGCCTCCATGTAGGGCGTGGTCATGATGAGGGCGTGGTCTGTGGAGGGGGCGTGGCCATGTGGGCTGAGATCCGGGGACATCGGCACGGACGGACAGAGGGACACAGGGACAGACAGCGGTGCCTCGTTACACACAGCGCTCGTGTGTCTGTTTTCTGTGTGCAGCGCACCCGCCAACAGTGCGCCGGAAAAAACACCTGAAGGTACAACACAGACAGGAGGATGTACAAACACATATGGGTAAGACATGAGCACACGGTGTGAGCACCCAAGTGCTGCGGGTGTGAGACAGGTATGTACACACGGGTGTACACACACCTACACACGCACACACACCCCCCTACGTTAATAGCGACAGCTAAAACATACACATTTTTGTGTACGTACTTTACATAAATAGCCACAGCCCGAACACACGCGCACAGACAACGTTCTACGCGTAAACAGAACATTTTAAAATAAAACGAAATCATATGTTTGTACATGAAAAGACTCCTTTGAAGCTCCGTGACTGTGCCCTGCGCCCAGCACCGTCTCCATCCCTTGCGGCACCTTGGGACCCCGCACACACTGCGCGGGGCAGCGCCGATGCCCCCGTTGCCTCCCCGGGGTCCCTGAGCCGGGACTTGGGGCCGGTCCGGGGGCGGCCCCTCCCGCGCAGGGCCCTGGGCAAACAGGCGGNGGCAGTGGGGCAGCCGGGGGGCTGCCCAGCTCCGACACCCACCGGGACCCTCCCGCGGGCCGTGGGGACACGCCCGTGATGGTGGCGGTGGCCACCAATGAGGCCTTCGAGGGGGACCCGCCGCCCTACTCGCCCCCGGACCCCAAGAGCTCTCACCTCCTGTACCCGCCGTTCCCGGCCGGCTTCTCCCAGCAAGCGCACGTCTACCAGCCGAGGCCGGGGCCGGTACCGGGATCCTTCCCTCCGCAGGGCATCCCCCCTGCGCCCCTGCCCTACACCATTGTACGTATCCCCCTCCCTGAGGAATTCCTGCCCCGCTTTGCAGCGGGGTCGCCCCTTGTTTCCCCTCCTGGGTTTGTGGGGTTCCATGCGATGCTCCACCAGTGCTCGAGCGGCACAACCCGGGAGGGGGACACACGCACAGGGTGTTTGCAGCTCTAACTCCCCCCCGTGCTGCAGTACAACGCACAGCCGAGCACGGGGCCACTGCCCACCAGGCACCGGCAGCCCCTGCCCAGGGACTACATGGTGGAATCGGTGCTGGTGACCATTTTCTGCTGCCTCCTGACCGGGGTCATGGCCCTCATCTACTCCCATGAGGTAAGGACCCGCCTGGCAACCTCAAACCCGCCCACTGCTCGTGCTGTGGGTCTCTTGTAACCCCTTCCCTTCTCCCCCCTGCACCAGACCCGGGCTGCACTCAGGCGTGGGGACATGGCCCAGGCATATGTGGCATCCAGAAAGGCCCAGTCTCTGGTCCTCTTCAGCCTCCTCTTTGGGTTGTTCACCTCCATCACCTGGGTCATCTACGTCCTGGTGACCCTGTACCTGTGACAGGGACCCCAGGGACACGGCGTGTGCCAAGGGCCCCTTGCAAATCACCACGACCCAGTGGCATTGCTGGGGCACCAACTGGGGGCCACAAAGTGTTACTGGGGCCAAGGGGCAGCATCTGTCCTTCCTGGTGGGGTGAGGAGCTGCTCTGGAGCCACACGTGCTTTGCCCTCCCCCTCAGCCCTGCTGAGGGTCCCGGACAGAAGTGATGCCAGAGCCACGTCCTGCTGGAGCCGGTCTGGGCAAGGAGCTGTGGGAACAGTGGCACCATGGATGGGACCAGGCTCAGCTGTGGGATGCTGAATTCTGTTACCATGGGCTGTCACTTGGAGCTGCCAAATGTGACTCTGGTGCAGAGGGAGATTCTTGTAGAATTGGGGCTGGAGACAAACACCGGAGGTGTAACAGAGAGGCCCAGGTGTGTGGGAAACCCCCACTGGAAGATACAAACCCACTTATGCAACTTCTACAGTAATTCTGCACACACAAACACACATACACACACACACACTGTACTGCCACCTCCTTGCTGCTTCCAAACTGAAATAAAATACAGCTGTAGCCAAAGCTGCTGTTTTCTTTGTGCACCAAGGACTGTCCCCCTCCTACATGACCTTGTCACGGCCTTTGTCCACCACAAAATTCAGGGTAAGGCCTCCTGTAATTGCTGTAATTTTCCCAAAAGCAGGTGGGTGTATGGGGGAGTCCACGTGGCCCCGGGCCTGGAGGTGCCACTCTGGGAGCTGCTGCAGGGGAGGATGAGCTGATGACAGACCCCGTGGCCATGCAGGGGGCACGTGCTCAGTCAGTGTCTGGGCATTCTCCTCCTGAGCTGGCCTGTGACAATTATTTCCAGAGGAATTTTGAACCCTATCCAGGACTAAAATAGTGCAGGAGCAGCTCAGCCACCCAGGCTGCTGGAGGGGTTATTTAGGGGTTATTTATAGCCCTTGGCTGCCAGAACGTGGCTGCTGCAGGGGCTGGACACGTGCCAGCCAACATGGGATTTGGGGAGCCAAAACCCCCCAAACACAGGGAGCACCAGTCCCTGGAGGAAGGTGAGAGCAGCAGATGTCCCCTCCCAAGTGCATGGCTTGTACCAGGGCAAGGCCATTTCAGTGGAGGGAAGGAAGAGATTTATAATGGAAAAATAAAGGGAAAAAGAGCCCCAGGAAGAGGAAAACCACGAGGGGCACATGAGAAAACATGAGGCCACACCAGTGCCAGAGGTGGATTCGATTGTCACTTTAATCCACAGACTGTGCATGCACTGTAAACAGGATCATCAGGCGGGTTCGTTATTGGTGGTTTATTTGTCTTTAATATAAAAGTTACAGGTCTGAAATGTTTGCAGGAAGATGCCACCATGGGGACGGGGTTAGTGGTGAATCTATAATACAACAGAACTGCTGGGGGAGGGAGAGGCCTGGGGGTGGGACAGGGGCTGGTGACTGGGGGCACTGCTTTTCCCTGCCCCATGTGGAAAGGGGATTCAGACTCTTCCCTCTCCCCAAAAAGAGGTGATGGCCTCGAGAATGCTGCATGCAAGACACAGGAACACGTTCATGGCCAGTCTTGCACAGGGATGTTCTGGGCTTCTGCTCTCCAGGGGCTGCTCCTGGGGATGGGGGTCTCTGGTTAGCAAATCTGAAGTTGCTCCAGGCAAGGGGACCCTCCTTTAGAGTCCCTCCAGCCCTGTGAGCCTGGATCAAGGTCAGGACATGAGCCAGGAGCTGTGGCTGGGACACTGCTCAGCTGGGGATGACGACAGAGCAAAGGGGAGGAGGGAAGGCAGGGGGAGGAAAGCTGGTGGGAGGAAAACTGGTGGACTCAGCCCCATCCCACTGGGTGAGGTGCTGTGGACACTCACACCTCCCATCCTTACACACGTCACTGGTCACAAGAATGAAGAGATTGGTGCTGCCCCTCCATTTCCCCTTGGGAGGATGTTGAAGACCACAATGAGGTCTCCCCTCAGTCTTCTCCAGGCTGAACAGACCAAGTGCCCTCAACTGCTCCTCATAACACTTCCCCTCCAGACCCTTCACCATCCTCATGTTCCTCCTTTGGACACTTTCCGGTGGCTTAACGTCTTTTTTATATTGTGGTGCCAAAACTGCTCACAGGACTCAAGGTGAGGCCCCCCCAGAGCAGAGCAGAGCAGGACAATCCTCTCCCTCAACCAGCTGGTGATGCTGGGCCTGATGCCCCTCAGGACATGGTGGCCCTTTGGGCTGCCAGGGCACTGCTGACTCATATTCAACTTGCCATTGACCAGGACCCCCCAGGTCCCTTCCCACAGCTGCTCTCCAGCCTCTTGTTCCCCAGTCTGTGCACACAGCCAGGGCCACCCCATCCCAGCTGCAGAATCCTGCACTTGCTCCTGTTAAACTTCATATGGTCGGTGGTTGCCCATCTCTCTGATGTGTCCAGGTCTCTCTGCAACCTTTCTCTGCCCTCAAAGGGAGTCAACAGCCCCTGGTTTAAGTTTGTAAGGATTCCTTCCAGTCCTGTGTCCAGGTCATTAATGAAGATGTTGAAAAGAACTGGGCTGAGGATGGAGCCCTGCAGAACCCCAGCAGTGACCAGTGCCAGCTCATGTCACCCCACTCACTGTAACTTTGCCCAACCTATGAGCCAGTTGCTCACCCATCACATAACATGGTTATTCAGCTGGATAAAGACAAGCTGCACCCTCCTGTCCCCCTGTAGCCTCGAGCCCCAGCCATGCCCTCTGCACCCCCAGATGGGCTGTGGCTCCAGTGCCACCACCACACAGAACAGCCTGGTCACAGCACCTGTCTGAGGTCAGGGTGAAGCCACTGCCACACACTGGGTGTATTGACTGGCCTTTTCACCACCTTGGGCTTTTAACAAATCTTAGGTACAAAGGAAAACACAGGCATTACTTCCTGCATGGAAGTCTGGGAGGCCTTTGGGGATTCCAAAGCCTTGGCTGGACACAACACAAAGCTCCAATGCCCTTAGTGCCATGAAAATAAACCAGTTTTGAAGTGTTCCTGTTCAGATACCGCGTTTCAGCACAGGAGATTCCTGCTCCTCCTGCTCTGGGGCTGCACAGCATGAACTGTGCTGGATCCCACACTCTCCTCCCCCAGAAGATGCCCTTATGGGGCAGGGAGTCTCTCTGTGCTTCAGCACTTTGCCACTGTGTCAGTCCCTTGCCAGAATCTTCAGGTAAACAGCCAAGCTGGGTACAACCCCTGGAGTCAGGCAGAGCTGGCCAAGGCTTTGCAATCTGTTTGGAGAAGGAAGTGAGTGCAGCTCTGATTCACCCAGAATAAACAGAGGCTTGAGCAGGCACAGAGCTGCTATTGAGAAATAAGTTAAGGATGCTCTGTGCAACTCCATGTCTGTATTCCTTGGGAGCTGCTGCCCTAAACACACAGGATTTTGTTAGAACCCTGTAAAAACTGTGACCACATGACAGGGAGCGTCACTGGGTCTTGCAAGGCTGCTGAAACCCACAGGGCACACTCAAACCCACGATCCAACTGCAAACCCTCAAGGGAGGACAGAGAAGAGGGATGTGAAACAGCATGGCTGGGGCTGCACTGGGGAGGACACAGAGAGGGGACAGAGGGGCTGAATAAGGCACGCTGAACAGATTGGGGTTAACACTGCATATGTGGGAAATGAGACTCCCCTTTGCCTTTCCATGCCAGGCTGCCCCTGCCCTGCTGGCTCCAGCACAGGAGGATTGGGGACAGGGACATGCTGGAGCTCCTGCCAAAGCACAGGTCACAAAGCACAGCACTGAGGGCCAGCCCAACAGGGGACCCTGGGAAAAAACATTTGGCAACAGTGAGAGGAGAGAGGAGCGGGGTGGGAGGACGGGGTGGCTCAACCAGGCACAGGGCTCCTTCCCAGTTCCCATTTCCAACCCAGAAATGGACCTGCTGGCTCCTTTGCCCGGCTCCTGCACCTGCTCTGCAGCCCCGACCCTCCTTTCTTCCAGCACTTGGAACAACATTGTCACTGGTTGTGGATTTTATACATACTGGTTTGCATTTTTTTTCTTTTTTTTTTCCTATAAACTCATCGGTATTCAGACATGCATCAAAAATCCTCGACGGATTCTAAACACTAGTATGTACAGTCCATATACTACAGCATTTCCTGTGCAAAAGCTAAGTACCATCGCTAAGAGACACGGGGCCAGTGACCCGCAGTACCTGGGTAGTCCAAACTTCCAGGTTAGGAGGGATTTACTGTTGCTTAAATAACGAGATCTGAGAGGAGGAGGGGGATGTGATGACTGGAGATGGGCGGGTCCCTGCCCACATTTTCAGTGCCTCTTCCTTATCTACGACCGGTGCCTTCCTCCCACGAGGAAGGCGCCAGAGATCTGGGGTGAACCAAGACCCCTGTAAACACAAGCAGCTCTCAGAAAGCAGAGCTCCTCTGGCAGGCAGCGGGAACACTTCCATCCTCATCTCCTACGGATGAACACGTTTGGAGGTGGCATTGCAGGGGAGACTCAAACCCTTGGCTTCCACGGCTGCTCCTTCCCGACGCCGCTCCGGAGACAAGTCTGGGTGCTGAGCTCTTGCCGACCCTCCTTGGTGGATGAAAACAAAACCCGGGCTACTCCCGGATGCAACGGGGCAGCAAACCAGCGACACGTTTGCGCGGGGCCCTCCTTCCACGCAGCTCTCCCCGGGTTTCAAGCTGGTTCATGGCACAGAGGGACGGGAGGAGGAGGAGGGCGAGTGCAGCGAGCACCGGCCGATCTCTGCCCTCGGCGGCGGCCGCTCTGGGCTGCTGTGAGCATTCCCACCCCCAGGGATGGCTGCCAGCTGGGAGGGAGGGTGTCATCCAGTGACAGGTACAAACATTGAACTCCAGTCTCATAGCTGCCCTCGGCGCCTCTGCGGAGCAATTCTCCTCGCTGGCACCACCCCTCCTCCTAGGTTTTCTCTTCCCGGTCTGTTTTCCGCCTCGTAATGTTCCGAGGTTTGATTTTGAGGGATAGTTCCCACAAGGCCTCCTCAGCCAGGTGGTCGCTGAAGTCGTTGAAGAACGACACTATGTCGTCGTTTCTTTTGATGTCGTAATGTCTGGAAAACCACAGAGGAGCAGTTAAACAAGGAACTACAATTATCTACTACAACTTCAGGCCACCCCCACCCTGCTCTAAGCACACCCAGCATTGTGGTTTGTGCCCAACACTCAGGTGTGACAACAGAAAGGGGAAAAACACTCATGCCCATCGTTGAAGCGGGGGAAAAAAGGACCCTGTCACACAGAAATCAGCAGTTAGATCTGCTGCCTCTGCTGCAACTCAGCACTGAAGAAAATCCTCCATATCCTGGAGAACATTGGAACCAGCAATGGCAAAACCTAGAGGAAAAGCTCATCTTAGAGAGAGTAGTGGGAAGACTCTGCATTGGATCTCAAAATTAATAAAATGTCTTCACAACTTTACCTAACCTAGAGAGGGAAGGAGACTGTGACCAGAAACCTGTTGTTCCCAGCTCTCCTTAGATCTCCATCACAATGCTTTGACTTTAGACTCCCTTCCCCTTGCTCAGAGGCTCCCATGTCCAAGCCACCCCTCCCCAGTTCCCACCTTGGTGCCCCAAATCCAGCTCTGACCCCCCCCATTGCTGCACTTACACTTGCTGGAAGCACCTCATGCTGTCCAAGATGTTGAACTGCTGCCAGCGCTTGGAAAAGTTCACTTTGCTGTCAATGTAATCAGGATTTCCCAGATGAACAAAGGTCAGGTCCTGTAGTATCAGGCCTCTGAAAAAGGGGCAGCAGGCCAGGGAGTAGGCAAACAGGTACAGAGGTTAGTCACACAGGGTGGCCAGCCAAAAGACTGCCTTACACAATCCAACAGCCTCCCACCACCACCATCATGGCAACCTCATCCAGAGGGAAACATTCCCCCAGCAGCACATCCAAAGGTGTTCAGGTGCAAGCACCCACCATGCACAGCTGAGGGACCCCTGAGGGGAAGCACTCATGGCACACTAAGGGTGCTGAGACTGTTGTTTCACCCTCAATGAAGAGGAAGACCAGGCTGGAAGAACTTCTGAATTGGAAGTGTCTGCCACAGACTAAACCTTCCTTCCAGTTTTATGCAAGAGTTTCCCTAGCCAGGTGGTCTGCTCTTCCTTCCTTCCTGTTTCCCCAGCTCAGCACAGCCTGCTGTGGTCCCTTCCCACAGGAGATGCCATGTACCTGTGCAACCACTTCCTACAGAAGGCTTTCCATGGAAGAAAGCAAAGCCAGGGGAAGTTTTACCAGTGTAAACCTGGAGCAAATCTGGTATCTGGATGAGAAGGCCCTTATGGGAAAGGGTAGTGGCTTCAAACTTTCATCAAGAAACAGGATGAAGCAGCACATTTGACAGGGCAGACTCCTCATCTACCCACTCTTGAGTCAGCAGAACCAGAGCAGTCACAGAGGAGGAATCGGCAGCTTGAAGTCATGGGATCTATTGCATCTCATGGGAAAATGTGTCTTTCTGAACACAGACCCCAAAGAAAATAGAATTAAAAAGGGTCAACTAAAGATCCAGACCCTTGATCTTTCCTTTTCCAAAGTCAATTCACAAGAGCTTCATTACAAAATGGTATCTGCTACCCTGCCTTCCTGTGCTCCTGGACAAATTGCTCCCGAGGGGGTCCGTGGGCTGATGTGGCCCAGTGCTGCCTCATGCCAGATGTCAGGCAAAAGACAAGTGCTGAGCTCAGGAGAAGCTCATGAGAAATCCTCAAAGGAACCCCTTTAATATGGAGAAATACTGGCAGAGGAAAGGAACTGCCCACTCACAGGTAGGGGATGCAGGGGGGCTCCACATCGGCCAGAGCCGCTCGGTAGGCGCGGAAGGACGAGGAGCTGTCGATCAGGGTGCAGTACTCAGCCAGGCCCTGGCAGGACACAAATCCCATGGTGACACCGCTGCTGCAAACCCATTTTCTTTGTCTCCTCTCCCCAGAGAGCCATGCAGGCCAGGGAGTTAATGCTGCCCTGGAAACACCTCCAACTGATCTATTCAGCCCGAGCCCTGGCGAGTACAAGCAGAGCCTCGCTGCCTTCAGCCTCAGCAAGCCCTGCTTTGCAGGGAGGAGGAGAAGGCTGTTCTCCCCTGTGACTGTGCTGGCATTCCTGCAGCTGTCAGAATGCCCAGCCATGCTGCAGCCTTCCAGCACTGTGGCATTACACCCACTGGAGAGCAGTTATCCACCATCCCTCCACCCCGGGACATCTCTGAGCTGTTTCACACATATCCACAGTTATCTTTCCCCTGAAGATGAGAGCCCCCACTGCTCCTCACCTCTGAGGTTTGTTTCTGCCACTCCAGCCTTCGGATGGGTGCAGAATCCAGTGCAGAAAGAATGGCCAGATAGGAATTAAAATTATTCAGCTTTCGTAAGTGCTGTGAAGAGGGAGAATATCTCAGTTACCCAAGAGATCTGAAAAGCACCAAAAAGCTCTACCAACTAGGTGGTTCCACTACCCTGCTCCTATAAGGAACAGTGTGTGTGATACACAGGAAAGTCCAAGCTGGTACCTTCATAATCTTTATAAATTTAAGGAGCAGCCTCTCTCGGTCCTGGGCTTTCTCTTGTAGCATAATTATGGAACGGACCCTGGAAGAACAGACAGAAAAAAAAAGATAAATCCACTTAAGCAGATCTCAGATTTCCTCTTGTTTCATTAAAAAAACATCACTGTTAAGGATGGGCCAACAATACTAAAAAGCTCATGATACCTCCAACTTAAATGGAGCACTCTAATCCACAACAGAGACAGGATAATTTTATAGAGTGCATTTACTTGCAAGGGGAACATTTGTTTGAAAGGGTCAGTGGTACTGACAACTAATCCCTCTGGGTTACAGGGCCCTTCAGAACCCTCCTGGTTTTCTTCCTCATGTGCTCTGGGGTCTTTGATGACTGCTCTGCATCTACTTCCTGGCCAAAAATATGTTATTCCACTTGTAACAAAGGAACCCAAGTCTGCAAGGCATATCTGGAATATCTGCAAGGCACTGGATGTTAAGCACAGTTCAGTGATATGGTTGTTTTAAGCTCCTTACCAGTAGGACATGTTATTAAAGTGCTCTGTGAACTGTGTCAGGTTGGGGCTCTTCTCTTCATTTTGTTCCTTTGCCCAAAGCAAAACTTCTGGGATCTGCCAAGGAAGGAGAGGAGAGGGGTGGGAAAATACCACACATTAAAATGGGATTCCTGCCTCAACATTCCCAGTCACAGGGTGTGTTCACATCCACTTGCTGACACAAGATCAGCTGTGTCCTACAATCCAACAGGTGTCTTGGGGAGCTGGCAGGGAATACCAGAGATTGCAGAGGGTGCATGTTCCAATCCTCCCCACCACCCTTTCCCCATCCTTGTCTCTGTACCTCGATTTTATAGAAGAGTTCAGCATCCAGGAGGGTCAGCTGCTCAGCTATTTCATGACTGTGGAAATCATGCAGTGTCCCTGGCCTGTGGAAAACAAGGATGAAGTACAAAGGCTCAGAAAACGTGACCTCTTCTCTTTCTTATATTTTAGACTGGGAAAACTCATGCCCATAAGAAAGGGACTCAAAGGACCAAGATATGGTTACATGCATCTTCCCTCACCTGGCTGCCACTCCTCGGGCTGCAAGAGGTTTGATGGAATTGGCATAGCTCAGCATTTTCTTCTGATCCACTTTATCAAGGATATTCTTGCGTAACACCCTGGCAAGACTCAGCTCCCCATTGCAGACCAGCCGGAAGACCAGGTCCATCAGCAGCTTGAGAATTTCATCTGTCAACTCCACTAAGCTGAGAGAAAGATGGAAAAGCCAAGGAAGGCATCAGAGCCACGAGACTGAGCTACAGAGTTTGTACCCACACTGAATCTTGTTACTCTTTCCTACAAACAGAATTGTGTGACTGAAATTCCTCCTCTTCCCAGCAATTCCTTTCCCAGAGAGTCCCCTTTTACTGGTTATTTTAAAATCACTGACTCAGGACACACTGAGAACCTGCTCTTCCAACAAGAGGGTTCAGCACTACAGGTGTCTCACTGGTCAGAGTGGGAGTGTCATCACAGACAGAGTTTAAAAACCACATCTTCCTAAAAACCACAACTTCCTAAAAACCACCCCATCTTTCCAACTGCCAGACTTCTGTGTGTTACTGACCCCACATCTCCCATCCCAAAATGAAGAAGGCAACTCACCACAGCTCATCCACCACTCGAACCAGCACGAAGAAAGTGTTCTTACTGACTCGCTTCTTAAACGTGTCTGGGAAGTGGCAGAACTTCTCATATGTTGGTTGCAAATTAAAGAATCAACTCAGTGTGGTCAGACCAGCATCAGTGCCTCAGGGCATCATAGAATCATTGAATGGTTTTGGGTGGAAGGGATCTTAAAGATCATCTAGTTCTAATCTCCTGCCACGGGCAGGGACACCTTCCACTAGACCAGGTTGCTCAGAGCTCCATCCAACCTGGCCTGGAACACTTCAAGGAATGGGGCAGCCACATTAGAACAGCACACTATTCTGTCCTGATGGAAACTGGTGTTCAGTTTCCCAGAGATAAGGGACACTGATATGGCTTTAATTAAGATGGCATTAAGCTGACATCAGCTGCAGGGGCGTGAGGAGGCACTTACACCTCGCAGATTTGATGCTGGAAGAGCAGGTGTACCCTGAAATTGTTCTCTCTAAGGTGGAATTTAATGAGCAGCACTCCTCTGCAGTGATCTCCCCCACTGGTCTGTGACATCTGGTCTCAACAGATCTCAGATGTCACCTTTACCTCCTCGTTGCCCAATTTGCTGCAAGGAGAATGGTGGCACGGGAGACAGCACAGGTTGAAAAATCTTCTGCCAGGTGGACCAAAGGAAAGGGAACAAGGTTATCAGTAAGTCAGGCACTGACAGGGGCCTGCAGGCCTGCCCCAGACAGTGCTGTCACTGAGTGGTGAGCTGTGCCATGTCCTTGGTGTGCCAATCCCAGCTGGAGCTCAGGGAGCAGTGGCTCTGCTGCAGATGGCAGTGATGAGCCACAACGCAGCACACGGTGACGTCAGGCTCCCTCTGACGTGGGTGCACAGCACCAAAGCCCACGGGGCCTCCACACTGCCCAAACCCACACACTGACCCACTCAGCTGGTGGGGAATGGAGCCACGGGAATGGAGGCATGGGGAAGGAACTGCAGGCAGGATGCTCAAGGAAAAGCCTTCTCCATGCTCTGCCAGAAGTGCTAATGTTCACCACGCAGAGCAGGACCCTGCTTTGTTACCAGTCAGAAGTTCAGCTCAGAAGTGGGAGGCCAAGAGCACCTTCAGTGCTGAGTTTATTGTAGTAAGAGAGAGAAAAGGACTTGATGGTTTAGTGATCTCCAGTACTGAAGTACACCTGCCCACACAGGCAAACCCCACAGCCCCTCTGGAAGGCAGAAGGTGCTCTAATCCCCACTCTAGGAGATGTCCCAAACAAAAGGTCATTCCCCAGTGATGTACAGAAAACCTCCTTTCCCCTGACAGGACCCTCAGAAGACAACTCTCAAGTCCAGTATCTACCTGGACCTGCCCCTCAGCAATTCCCAATGTAGAGTGTGGAGGTGAAGGAATTCCTGCCTGGGACACCTTCAGCAGATCACTGACCACTCTATCAGCAGACTTCTGATCAAACAACTTGCCACCAACTCCCTCCACAATGACTGCCCCCCTCAGATTCCTGGTGGGAGTGAACTGTCACTCATGCAAAAGGATATCTGTACTGCAGCTTCTTGATGAGCTCTTCAGGGGTAATAAATGTCCTGTATGTTGTCAGAAAGGCTTCACAGTACAGCACCAGATCTAGGGAGAAGGACAAGAAAGCCTCAGTCAACCTTGTTTCAGAAAAAGCAAGTTTCTTTTAAGTTTGAATCCAGTTGTACAGAGGAGGCCATGCTCACATTTTGACATGAATGAACTTTCCAGAACTGCTGTGCTGTTGGTCCTTACCAGCAGATGGACCCTATGGTACAAGAGCAGCAATGACACTGCCCTGTCTGCACTGGCCTGGCCCTGGTTCCCATTTGCAGCATTTGGGCTTAGGGCTTTGTTTATTCCACCACCAAAGGGGTCAGTGAAAAACACCTGCTTGTGGGACAGGAACTTTCAATAATAGGTCAAGAAAAAAATATGGTTTAAACTTTGGGGATCCTTTAAAGAGAAGATGGTGAGAGGTGGCTGCCTGTTGTGTCTCAGCCTCTCTGCAGCACAGAGCCCTGCAGAGACACAGTCACTCTGCCCTCCTGATGAGGAACACACGTGTTCTGACACAATGCTCTGGTGCTGCAGATCCTCTGCCCTTGCTGCATTCCAGGACAGTGTAAATATCAGATTATTTTCAGCCAAAAGAAGAGTAAATTGCACTGCAAAAATTGATACTACCATGACTGTGACCCTGCCACAACAGAGATGCTGATGTGGTGCACACAGTCAGCTTGTGTTAATTCATCTGCAGGACAGAGGTGCAGGGCCCAGAATCAGAAACGCTTTGGGCTTTGTCATGGGCACAAGGGACGGAATTTGAAGAAGCAGGAATTGCAAATGGGGAAGCAGATTTCAGGTCAGAACTGCAGGACACTTGCAGTCCTGGGCAATGCCTGGCCACTGTGAACAGCAGTGCCCAAATGGGAGCATCAGCCCCAGGATAAACCTGGCAGCAGGATGTGCAGTGGGATGGCACCCTGCCCCTGCCAGGAGCACCGTGGGCAGACAGGGAGGAAAAGCTCCTGCTGGGCCTGCCCAGGCTCGGCTGTACATGCAGAGCTTGTTCCAGGCAGGACAGGGATCACCCCATACCCACGTGCTGTAACATCCAGCCATTGCCACGGAGGGTGGGAAGGAGCAGGGCACAGTGGGATAGTTGTGCTTCTCTACCTGCCGTGTTTTTCTTGGCAGGAGCTTCACGGCGATGCCGCTTCCTCCTGCTCTTAAACCAGGGAGTTACAGACAATCAGACCTAAGCTCTAAAGCCAGAAGCTGGGTGGTCATGTCAGGGGTGAGCCCCAGGCCACGTCCAGCTGTAATCCTGCACTCCCAGCAAGTGCATGTGGCTGAGAGCACATAACTGACCATGGATTTTATTCCTAAAGACCACAAGTCACTCTTTATCCCTTATTGTATTTAGCTCTTTCAGAAAACTCAAATGGACAAGAAGCATCATGCAACAGGGCGTGGAGTTACATTTATTCTGGGTTCCCATCTGCCCAAAAGGCAACGTGAGGTAATACAGCTGGTCTGCTCTGGCACTTGAAGCTGCCAAGAAATTCATCTTTAAAGGAAAGCCTCTTAACTCTACCCCTCTGTGCCGTTTGCCTGATTGATTTACAAGCCCTGAATTCTTCTCATTGTAAGCTTAATTCATTAACCCTCTCAGTCACCCAAACAGTGGGATAGCATAGCACAAATTCCTCTGTGCTCCATTCAGCTCTGTGGCTTGGCAGAGCCTGTGAGGCCGAGCTCAGGGACTGAGAACCATCCAGTGCTGAGCTCCCTCCACCCAACTCTCCCCAGCTGCACCACCGGGCAGTTAAAATCCTGCTCTAGTTCTTCCCAGTCCTGAAAGGTTTTCCATAACTTTCACCCCACTGCTTGCAGCACCCTCAGAGCACCCCATTCTAGCCTTGTGACAATCAATTGCCTCTTCCTCTCTAGTATGTAGTGACAGGTTGACCTCTCATGTGTTCTTTACTAACCCTTATGTGAGCTGTTTAATACTATTACTATTATTTAACACCGTATGCACATTATGGAGTTTGTTTACTAACCCTTATGTGAGCTGTTTAATACTATTACTATTATTTTTTAACACCGTATGCACATTATGGAGTTTGTGTACTCTGAGGTTATCCTGGTGTGAGAAAAAACAATTTTTGGGTGATTCTATGTTGAAATGTGGCCTAAGACATATGTTCCTAATTTTGGTCCTTTCTGCTTGGATTTGGTGTCCAATGCAAACTAGGAAACACAGCTGTCAGGGGAAGGATTTTCTTGCTCACTGAATGGTGCTGGTATGTAAGTGCAAACATCTTATGCTACAGTAAACCCCTTGTCATTTAAAAATGTACATGAAAGATACTCCCCCTCTGACTATCAAACCTCTAAAATACAAGTGCTGAGTGATTCAGCAGGTTAGCATTTTGCCTTGTATCCCAGGAGATAAGGAGATCAATTCTGGTTAAGGCCATCAGCACAAATGTGTTTGGCAGGTTCAAATCACTCTCTGGAAACACTGCTGTCTTTGCAATGGGTCTTGAATAGGAGCTGCTTCATGTGAGTGGTGACTGGGTTTGGAGAGATAACGTAGGGTTTTAACAAATCTAGAGCCAAGGGTTGTTAATGTCCCTTTTCCTCCCACTGATCTCCTTTCTTGTACTGTGGATTCCCTCTCTGAACTGGTCTGGGTGGTTATCAGGATGCAAGTGGTACAGAGTGGGACTAGGAAGTGTCAGCAGACCAGCACCTGAAAAGCTTGCCCAATGCCCATGGGTACTGCATCAGACCCAAACCAATATCCTTTTTTTCCTGCTTTGATGCAACAGTCACTCCAGAAAGTCCTACATCACCACTGTCCTGAAATTCAAAGGACAAGGAGCACCACTGGAAACAGGATCCATGCACTTGCATGTGGCCCAGCTCAGCAGGTACAGGGACACCAACACAGCACTGTCACTGCTGTGCCTTGCCTTCCAGATCTGGGCAAGGGCTGGGAAGAGTTAATCCCCCCCGTGCTGCTAAATGGAACCACCAGGGCTTATCCAGCTTACCTCCATTTACCACAGATAAGCACAACCCCCCAGCTCAGGGATCCCTGCAGACTCTCCCCCTGGTCCAGCTGCCTCCAGCCACCTCTGCAAAGGCAGCAGAACCAGCAGCCAAAGGCTGTGCCAGGCTGTGCCCTCAGCTCTGCCCCCTGCACTCACCTTTCCTGTCGGTCTCTGTTGCGTGCACTAACAGAATGTCTCCAGATCCACCACGAACATCTGGCCCATCATCCCCCTGCAATGGGAACACAGACATGTTAGGCATGGCCTAAGCTCCCTTCGGCCTGGTTTAGCATTGCTGGGGTTCAACCTCAGCAACAACTGGCAGTGTACACAATGTTCCTGGCACTGCTCACAGCACAAGCTGGGACATGGTCTTCAGTGCTGGGCTAATCCTGGAATTTGAATAAAGCATTTGGTGTCCCAGATGAGGAGCTGGGCTGATCCTTACTCAGAATCTCTGACTCGTTAAGGCCAAGCTGTGAGGCTCAGTGAAAGCTGAACCTTCTGTCCATAGCAGAATGACCAGAAATGTCCCACATGCTCCCAGAAGAACATTAACAGAGCAGCAACACTGTGTGAACTGTCTCAAAGTGCAGGATCACGTACCACAGTGGCTGTGGGGTGGGAGGTCATGCATTCAACTTGCATGTTCCTGGAACATGAAAACCTAGCAAGATAATTCCCTAATCTGGAACTATTTGGCCAGAGGTCACCTGAAGTGATCCAATAACTGGGAGCAGAAAACAGCCCTGCTAATTGCTTGACCCCTGCCTTACCACTCTCTAAAACACATCTTTCTTCTAACTACTGCATTTTACAACTCGAAATATGCAAAACTGATCCATCACTCAGCCAGCAGTTCCCACACTGCAGGAAGCAGCTCACAGTGACAGTTGTATACTGTTTCAAACACACAGATCATAAAGAAAAAAAGGAAAGAAGACACTAAGACACAGATCTCCTAGTCCCAAATGTTCAGAAATCACTGATTTTTAAACGTTTTTTAGAGGAAACAATCCAGCAGAGGAGGAAGATTGTTATTTCAATATGCAAAACAGTGAAAAAAACACAGATTACAGCCATGGACCAGTTATGTTTAAGATTTGAATTTTTCAGGTGACCCTCTAGCAAGACTCATATGAAATACTACTTAAAGAATGAGTAATAGCTTTTTGCTCTCTCCTGCACATCTCAGCTGACCAAAGAACACTCCTTAAGTGCCAGTAAATGATATATTCTCTCTGTTTTTCAGACTAACTCCCTGACAGTCTGAAAGCTTCAAAAGCCTGCATGTTCCCTCAAGTTGCATGTCAAAGGCAGTGGTTCAAGAGCACAGTGAGCAAAGCTGGCTGGAAGTGCACAAAGAGACACAGAGCTGTTTCTCAAATACAGAAACAGTTCCTTTGGCTGCTTTTCCACATCAGGAATGTAATGTCCTGCTCATCCACCTGCTGAACCTGCTGTCAGACTGAAAGGCCAACACCATCAACCCACACCTGGATTTATTGTGCTCAGGCCCTCAGGGGATTCGTTTCAGACTGTGCAGACTGGAGAGGTGGGAAGGGGCAGACTGGGAAAAGGGCACAAGACATGCAGGTTTCTAGGGAGACATCTCACCTTTTGTTAAACCCTCATTCACTGCTGGTGCTCCCTGCCTGTACCAGCATCTCATCCTGTAACAACAGCCTGCACACACATCCCAGTTCTGCAACAACCTAGTTTTTAACATCACATGGATGGTGATGCCTTGCTTGTGCCCACAGAGAATCAGATTTCAACAGAGCATAAACCAAAGAGTACAAAGCAAACCCTGAATGCACCTACCTCTTGCTTCAGTGTTAATCTAGACATGATTTCACTGTGGTCAATAAGGGAGAGCTCATCTACCTCCTCCTCCAGCTGTGATGATTCCAAAGTATCTGGTGACTGTGGCTGCCTGTGGAAAAAAAAGGGGGATAACCTTCATTAAATGACAGTAAGTACACAGACACTCTGGAGGTAAACCTTCTGCAAACAAACCCAAATGTCTGGCTCTAATTCTGTTGCTTTTTTGCATCTCTTGAAACAGAGAAAGATGAACCTTTAGGACCTGAACACTTGTCTGTCTGCATTTCTGGCAGGATTCTACTATGCCCTGCATAAGTACACACTTCCATGTCTCCTTAATCCACCAGATTTTTAGTGCATACAAACCTAAGCCCTTCCTCAAATGTAAAGAGACTGAGCTCACTCTACACATACATATCTTAGTCACTTCATGGCCCACTGTGCTGAGACATGAGGAGATGACAGGCTCTTGTTTTGCAGGAAGACAAAGCAGAAAGTTCTGACAATTTTTTCTGGTGTACGCCCCCAACTTTAGTATTCCTACCCCCAAAAGCTTCTGTGCCTGGAGTTGTGCTTTTTGTGCCTATATTCCTAAAAAAAAAAAAAATAGCTATGTTCTTTACAGCTTTCCCCAGGCACAGGCCAAAATCCCATGCACCAGTCAGTACTTTGAGCTGACAGTGAGCTTTGCAGAGCACTCATGTTGTCTTCTTCACTGCAGGGATTAAAACCCTCAAACCAACTGCAGGGAAATAGGGGAGGGAAGCAGATTGTCACACACAAATCAACGCTGTTCTCTATTTTTGCTTTAGAAATGCAATTGCAGAGCAATCTCGAGCAGCAGGGAAGCACTCACTCCTCTCCTCCTGAAGCCCATCTGTTACAGCTTGCACCTCCTCATTTACATAGGCAAATGATGGCTAAGAGCATTAGAAGGGATATAAAGCCTCCTGCTTCAGGGCCTCAGCTAGCCTTTAACTAGCAGGGTTGGGAAGACATTTCCCTCTGGAAGATTATTCCAAACAGCAATACAGACTCTTTTCACAGGTTTCCCTGGAAGCAGGAGGGAGCAGCCAGTGTCAATGACAGCACTGCCAATGAGATGGACTGAGGATGGCTAACATGGGCTGCATTAACCCCCAGGAGCTCCCTTGCCAGGATTCTCCTTATTCAGCAGGATCCCAGCACTCACTGGCTGTACAAAAATGTGCACCTAAGAGTTCAGAGAACACAGAGGAGGCTGAGGGCAGAACAGGCAGCCCCAATGAGGTTTGGCAGAGGGTGTGTTGGTGTGGCTCTGGTGGGACTCTGTACCCTTTGAGGCTGCAAGCAGGAGCACCAGGGGAGTCAGGCTCACCTTTCAGCACCATCTTTGCCCTCCTTCCCCATGGCACTGCTGTTCAGAGGGGAGTCTTTGGAGTGGCCGTCTTTGACAGAGGGAGATTCCTGCCAAGAGAAAGAAGTTTTTCATTATTACATGGGGTCCTTGAGCCCAGTGAGCCTTGCATTTACAGTCTGCCTGCCTCTAAATGGCCCTTTACTGTAAATTCCTACAGAGCGGTTAAAGATTGATGCAAGTTAATGCCAAATGCCAGGAAAACACAGAAGTTAATCAGACAGGAAATTTGGGACCATCTCTGGAGACTAGTATAATTAGTACTGTTTGCTTTTAACATTGTGAAATGATGCTGAAAGTTACAACACAAGTCAGCTGTTGTCTTGGATTTTAACCCTCTCATGACCTTTTGTTTTTCCTCCAGCCCTTACTGTTGAAATACACTTGCCTCCTGCTTTAATCCAAATGGACACAGCCAGCCCTAAGCTCCAGTTTCAGTTCCCCTCCTGATCACAGCCCCCCTGCCTTATGGGGTGGATGCTCACTGCTTCCTACCTCCCTTCTCTCCCACCAGAAGATGTTTCACAATGATGCAACGTTTCCACTCCACAACTCAAGGCTGTGGAAATGAGGCTAATGCAGAAAAGCAGAACCAGCTGAACCCGTGGCTTGGAACAGCAGGTAGAGAGCTCAGAGCAAAGATACAGCATTTTAAATTAGCCATTTATTAAAGAGAAAAATAGCCGTGAACAGCAAATGGGAATATTAATTGGATTTCACAATAATTTAACATCATGCAGAGTGAAACTTGGAAATTCAGCCTAGTGAACAGACAGGACTGAAACCACCTACACACTATCCACTGGAAAACACCCTGGTGAGCTTAAGTTTCATGCTGTCTGCAGAATTTTTCCAGACACTATCTGTAAAGCCCTTTGCTTCAAAGCTGAGAACCCGCTCACAGCTGCTCAAAAGGATGGGCCTGCCTAGATGTGTCTCCTGAAGGGAAGTGATGGGAGCACTATCTCTTGGCATATTTAACACCAGCATGGATAAAGGTCTCAGAGACATCCTGTAGGAGATGTGCCTTCCAAGATGAGGGCAGGCAAAAGGCAAAAGGACCTGTGCTGCTGTTTCCTATGACCCAACAGGAAGATGGGACCTCCCCGGAATGGAAAACGCCCTGGCTTCTCTAGGAAATATGTAAGATATGAGGCTTGAGTAAAGGAAGAAAAAAGCGTGTGAGTACCATGCTAAATCGAGCACTTACTGTGTATCCAAACAGCGAAGGAAAAAGAAGTTCTAGAGCACACGGCTTTCTGCATTAAAATAGAGATGGCAAAGCCCAAGAAAAGCCGTGGCCCCAGGATGGCACTGGTGAGGGTGCAGCTTTCTGGAAGGCAACCTCAGGCAAGCAGCTCCAAACACACAGCGAAGCGCAAAGTAAAGAGTGTGGCAGGAAAAGCCGCCCCTGCCTCCTGCCAGGGCTCACTGAAAGCATCGCCTGCTCAGCCAGGAGAGGGCAAGCAGAAGGATGGCCAGCAGGGAGCCAGGGCAGCAGGACGGACACGGGAGCTCCAGGGTGTGCAGAAGAGGCCGGTGCCAAGCGTGTCAGCCCCAGAGTGAGCTCAGCATGCACCAGGCAGCCCCTTCCCGGTGTCCGGCCCTCTCCGGGTTACTTACTCCTTCAGAGTGAGGGAGTTCCCCGTTGCTCTGGCCAGAGGAATACAGATTGACATATTCACCCTCACCAGCCTCCTCACTGGCGTTTTCACTCTATGGGAGACAGGATGAAAGGAAATATGTGATGGTGCCCCCCACCAGCACTTAATGTCAGTGAGAGAACGTGCAGTGGGCTGGGAGCTGAACCGCCCTCGGCAGCTGCTGCCACATAACTGGGAGCTGTTCTCTGCCTCCACGGCCAACACTGGCCACTGAGGCTGTACCATCCCAGGGGTCATCATTTTCTAGTTCTTGAGGACTATCCTGAGCTGCAGGAGGACATCTTTGCAAGAGCCATGGACTCCATGTCAGGCTGCCAAGGGGCAACAGGCACGTGCGGATTTCAGGGTGCCAGAAGCAGAGCGTTCAGAGCTGGACACGAGTGCCCGTCCTACCCACACTGCAGTCCTGTCACTGAGTGCAGATCAGCCCTGCAGCCTCGGGGGCATCAAAGGTATCCCTCAAACTATGCTACAAGACCCGTAACGCCAGAATAAACCAAACTTGAGGGCTTCTGGGATATAACAAGGACTCGGTGCAAGGAAGATGCAAAGCAAGATTGTGTCCAAAGTGTGAAAACCTGCACATTTACTCTGTAATCACTGACCCTCTTCCAAACTTGACAAAGAGGCAGCACTAGCACACCCTGTGCTGACAGCTCTAATCCCACCAACTCTCCACTTTGCAGCAGAGGAAAGAGGAACTGTCTTGAAAATGAGGTGTTTAAAAAAGTGCCTGTAATGGACAAACCTGCTCAATGATCTGCAAACTGACCCGGGACCTCAAACTAGCAGTGTGAGAACAGTGTTAGCCTAACTTCACCAACACATGATACCTGCCACCAAGGGCACAGCAGGAGCTGCTGAGAAGTGGGAAGAGCAGGAACCTGGAAAGAACAGGTTTATGCACAGGAGAGACAGAGCTGGATTGCACCCACCACTCCTGAGGCTCTCCAGTGACTTAGGAGGGAGCAGGGCAGCAACTGCAGGATGGAAACTGTGTAATGAGCCTATGTTGAGAAACTATCAACCTCACAAAACACTCCTTTACCTCCCTCAGCTTTGTATTACAATTGCAGGAAGCTACAGCAACTTCTCTCCCCTTCACCAGCATTTGACATTTTGTGTTTCCTACACATGTGCTAATGTTTTCTCAAACATGCTGAGGTTGTTCATTTTTTCTAGCCACCATTTTTATATGAAATTTCCTCTCTGCAATTCACACATGCATTTGGAAACCAGACTAGACCACACTCAGCACGTATTAATACAAGAGGCATTTTCTTTAAAAAAAAAAAAATGAAATAAAGGCAGCCTTGTGTTAAGGTGCATTATTATCTCTTTGGATAGTCTCACCGAAGGCGTCTGGAGAGAATCAGTGAAAGAGGTTTCAGAAGGAAGGCAGACAGGAGCATTCCCGTTAAAGCTGCTCTCCTGAGCAGAGGAGTTTGGCACATCCACAGTGCTGGGTGACTGGCTGGCTGCGGGCACCGCCGCTAGGTCGGGGCTCTGAGATGGATGGACGGGCGGAAAAGGCGGGGTGGAGCAGGAAGAGGAGGTAGAAGAGAGGAAAGGAGGTATGGAGACTTGGTTGTGAGGCACAAAGTCCTGGGAGTAGGACCTAAACACCGACTTGTACTGCAGGACGCAGAGACGTACAACACAAAAACAAGGAAGATGGGGAAAGGAAAGAGACAGACAAAAGAAAAAGTAATTAGATTGGCAGCAGCGTAGCAGTGACAGCATAAGGCATTTCTAACACAGGCAGCACTGTTTTACCATCCACACAGTAGAGCAGGAATTGGGATACATCAGCCAGTTTTTTCATGGAGAGGCAGGTTCTTGCACAAACAGCAGCTTGGAGTTCTGACAATCAGAGGGAAAGCGGGCAGCAAGGTGTGACCTGCAGGTATCCAGCCTTCACTAGGCAGGATAAAGCCTGGATCTCTCAGTACTGCTAATGCAGTGACCCTGAAAATCACCTGAGTGGAGGAAAGGAATAAGAAGGCATACAGAAATCACGACTCTTAGCATGCTGGAAATATCTAAAGTACTCCAAATGCTTATTGCTTTTCTGGGATTTTCCACAGGATCCAAATTTAAGATGCTGTTTGCTCCAGCCCTGTAATTTAGCAGCTACTGTGTCAAGTCTGTTCCAGAACACACAGCTCCCAGGGAGGAGTGGCTGGATACTGCTTTCAAAGTTACACTGAAGGATAAAGGAGATTATGCTGCTACCCCTTCCCATTCGAGAAAAACAGGGAGCAAAAATGATAATTGCCCTCAGGGGCAATGAATTCCTTATCAAACCGATCCTTTAATGCAGTGCCTTGAAGACTCAGCTGAAGTGATGAAAAGAGATCATCTGCGTTTTAAAGCTTTATTTCACTATCTCTCCTAATCATCAGATTACTGTTCAGATAATATTAAACAGGGTGCAGTGGGAATATATTGTGCCAAGAAAAACAAGAGCAACCCTCTGTCTTTTAACATCTGGTGCTAGTAAGATTTGCCATCAGGGTAAGTCCAAAACAAAGCTGACAACCATTAAAAAAAAAAAAAAAAGACAATAATGCTTAATCTGCTGGAGAGGAGTTTATTTTAAAACCTGCAGAGATCAACCACCAGTGAGATCTGTGTCACAGTCAAGTGGACTGAAGGAAGAGCCACATCATCCAAAAAATCCACTCAGAAATGAAGCTGTGGCACTGCTCAGTTGAGTGATCTGCTGCACAGGGATGGTGCAGTACAGAGCTCTCAAGAAGCACAGACACAACTTGCTCAAACCAGGCTGAAAAGTGACACCAGTGTGATGCAAAAAAGAAGGGGAAACAAAGCCAGGAATCAGAGAATACAGGCTATGTTTTATCAGGAGAGTTGAGCTGGTTAAGCAAAGCTTAGCCCATCAGTGGTATTTTTGTTTCTACCTAGGAAAGTCGTGAGCTTAAAAATCTAAACTGAGAACAGCCTGGGGCCAAAAGCCTGGTCTAAGCTTTTCCACCACAATGGAAAGGAAATATAAAGGTCAATGGTTAGACTTTACCTTCCACCACCTTAATCCTTGAGTGGCTGCCCTCTGCCTCGCCTGGAGTCCAGCAGTGCTCTGGGTGTATTCTCAGGGCCCAAAACAAATTGCAGGCCGTAATACAGAGAAGGGGAGGGGGCTTTGGAAAGAGGGCTTAAAAGACTACTGAAAAATAATTAAAATGCAAATCCCCACCGCATGCCTGTGGCTAAAAGGAGACTGGCTCTAGGACAGGCTCCTCTCTTCCTGCCCATTTCTTTCCGGATGAGCAGCGCTGGCTCCAGGGACACTGTCAGCTTTTGGAGCTGCCTCAGTAACAATGACAAGTCTAATCTCTGTATTTACTTTCTGCCTGGATAAATGCTCTACATTTATTCATTTTCACTTGCATGGCACAAACCACTAAATCCCTCGTAAGACGCCAGGCTCATGACATCATCTTGGCTCAGCAGATTCATTATGCCTGCCTGGTATTTCATGATCTCACCGGTGCTGATATGCCAACTATCACCCCAAGTCCCAGCCTGGACCCCAAAACACGGCTGTAGTGGTTCAGGAAGGCACTCAAAAAACTGCTGTCCTGATAACAAGATCCTCTGCTCCTGTAAAGGAAATAATTAGCTCCAATAGGAGCTGTGTGCCAGCTCCCCTGGAGCTGGGCTTCCTGCACCCACAAGAGGCGGGCGGCACATGCTGTCCTTCACTTTGTAGTTGATGGACATCTTCCACCCAGGCGTTCCAAGGAGGTTTGTCCCTGACCTGCTGAACCCAAAGGAAAAGCCAGGCTTTTTTTAAAGCAGCAGTGGAGCTCACGCAGGGCAAGAGTGAAAGGAAATGACTGTCCTCAGCCAAGTCACTCTGGGACAGGCAGAGCCCTGCGTGAGGTGCTGGCAGGGTTAGCTCAGGGCAGACTCTGGTGCCCTGCCTGCAGCCTGGGCCAGCAGCTCAGGGAGATGAGTTACTGCTTAACATTTGCACAGCTCCTGCCTTGAGACATTAATCCCAATTCAAAGGCAATTTAGACCTAAACATAACATAACATCGCATAAATTTTAGAAGTTTAAATGCGGATACGGTTGCATTGACAATCACAATACATTCATCTCTCCTCAGCTTCATCAATATACCGTTCAAAACAACATCTTGGCATGAGATGTGTTGAAACGCTGCTTTAAGGCCCAGGTACCCAGGAAAAAGCATTAATCTTCATTATGTGATCCGTGAACAATCGTTTAGGGATGCAGACAGGCTCTCAGCATGCTGCTAACAAAGGGAACAGTGCAGAGAAGCCTTTGGAGCACAGGCATTAATTAGTCAGACTGCTCTTGACTTCCAATCTTGTTGTAAAGTTGCATCTTGTAGAGAGGGAGCCAGGGAGCCCCCTCCTTCCTCCGGAGCCTGCAAGCAGCTCTGGAATTCCAGTTATGCAGCCGTGCTGGGACAAGAGCCAAGACTAAAGCATATTAAAGAGGGGGAAAAACCACCCTGCAGTGGAGATGGTGTCCATATGGCACCCATTCCTGCTGCTCTGCAGTCTGACCCAGCCAGCAGCTGCAACAGGAATTGCAGCAATGGCTTCCATGGGATTTGGGTGTTGGACATCTCTTGGAAGCCCTGTCATCCTCTAAAAGACATACTTTTTTGGGGAGGGGACAGCCCATTCAACACAACTGTGACAGGGAAACAAGTCATCCTCTAGTCCTCCCCATAAGAGGCAGCCGTTTACCTTGGAAAGAAATCAGTGCTTCTTTTAATCTGCTTCTTAGAGGTTTTCTGCAGGGTCAGTAAGGCCTCGGCTATGGCTGTAAGGACACAACCTCATACTCCATGGCTTTGCTTTAAATATTTCAAAATAACCTCTGGGAAAGCTAGAAAACAGGGTGCAACAGGAATCTTTGGGAAAGGGTGCTCTCCTCTATCTGAACTCTGGCCACACTGCCAGCTCCCACCACAGGATCAGAAGGGGGTCTCCCAGCAGGAGTGATCCTGACCAACGGCAAGACAGGGAGAAGAAAGATTCCTGTGCTCTCACCAATAAAGTGGTTTTTAAAAAGACCTATCTGCCACTTGGGAAGTACTTCCACAAAGCGTGATTTGAGCTGAGAACAGTCCTGTCTCCTGGGAACAGCAGGAAGCAAACGTGCCTGGCCCTGAACATTCACCACACACTGTGACACACAGAGGTCTCCCAGAGACGGCATCTTTCAACCTTTTCAATCTGCTGCCTTTGATTTTTTGCAACAGTGAATACTTTAGAACAGCTTTCCATCATTAGCAGCTGTGTTACAGGATGTCCCAAAGGTCACCGACATTCTGACTGTTTATTTGGATTAGATGGCAGGAGATAAGCACTCTAATGGAAAACTTATTTCAAGAGTGATACTTCTCTACACTCACTAGGCTTAGCTGACCACAGCTAACAGGGAGACAGGGATATATATGCAGGGAGTCACTGGCTGCGAGTTACAGCAGTCTCCATCCTAAATCCAAAGCTGAATTCAATTATATGGCTCACAGAGCATCTGCAGCATCAGCACACACAGTCTTTACCTTTTAAGCACAGCCTTCTCAGTTACCCTATGGACTTCAGCCAAATTAATCTGCCATCCTGCCAGACACTCCCAGATCAGGTAGATCATCAGACTTCCAAAACACGAAGCTATCAGAGGAAAGGATCAATCTTTTAGATCTCCTCTGCTAATGCTATTAGGAGAATGACATGGGCAACATGCCAGAAATGGATGTCCAAATTCTAACAGTACAGAACTGTGTTCACAAAATAATGGGTGTTGCACTAAGTCGTTACACCCTAAGAATATAATTGCACAGACAACTATTGGAAAAGATTTCCTATCTCATGACAATGCTGGGCTTCCAGGTACTTTTGCTAATGAGGAAGGAAATGCTCCTGCAATGAATGGCTGGAAACACAAGCTGCCAACAGAATGGCTTCAAGCACTGCCACAGGAAAGGCAGCAACTCCTCAGGCTGGAATGTTTCTCAGCAAAGCCTCTGACCCAGCTGCACAGCTGACCTCCCTGGGTTAAAGCAATGGTTTGCCCAGCAGATGGATGGATGGATGAGGGTTGCTGTGTCTCCTGGCTTCTGTACAAGAAAACACAAAATCCAAACTTCTCCTTAAGGGAGAGGGATTCCTGTACATCTTCACAACAAAACAAGTAAGGGAGAAACGAGGGAAAAAAACATTTGTAAGATTTATTAACCATGCTGTCACGCATCTCTCCTTTGAAACTATCAGAAGAATTCAGTTTGATTGCATCTATGGCATCAAATCTTCTTCAGCTTGTAGACAATACCACCATGTTCAGGAAGCAGATCTTGAAAAGGAAGAGCCTGGAGACAAAGACAAGACTCCTAAAAAGACAGTCACACAAAAAGCATGGGGTGTGTGGCCTATAAAGTCAACATGGGACTGTTTAGAGACCTACACAGAGACCTGCAGTGCTCCAACTGCGAGGAAAATGTACAAACCACCAGAGGAAGTGGCTTTCAGAAGCAGGATTCAGTGATGCCAGCAGGCAACAGCACTATTAATACCAGCACTATTAATACCAGCATCCAGGCCTGCCATGGGCAGTGGAAATGAACACAAACACAGAAGGAATGCTAAACAGGAAAGGCAAAACTAGGACTCAGCAGCTGGACAAATGCATGCAAATCTTTTCTTTCTCCTTCCCTCTGCTCCAAATTAAGCAGCCAAAACCTTAGGACAGAAATGAACAAACACACTAAGATTTCCCAGCCCTGGTTTAATTGAAGCTCCCACCATATGAAGGAAAACATTTCAGTCTCTGCTCAGGGCCAGAGCCTGGCATGTGCTGCAGACTGGAATTATGTTATAGGAATGGGAGCAAGGCAGGGAAAACATGGGAAGCACATGTCTGCATCAAGCACGCCTTTAACCACTTATCTGACCCCCCTCTTTTTCCTGAACATACGTTTGCACACACACAAGAAAGAAAAACAGTTGCTGTGAATTTTCTGTGAGCTTGCTCAATTTGTTCAGGAATGGTGGGAACAAGTGAGAACAGAAGCACTGAACTGGAGCTTTCATAAGGAAATCACTTGCGCCTTCTGCTGGAATCTGACAGCCAATTGGTTTCTGGAAAATTACTGGAAATGTTTCTTAATTAAAAAGAAAACATAAGAAAAACCATTTTGAGAAAGGCGAGTTTTTTCTCCACAGTGGAGGATGCAGCCAAATTTCCACTGATGGCACGTACATGCCTCAGAGATACAACTGCCCCTTGTTTTAGTGAGGAAAAGCTTCCACAAGACTTTCTGCAGCCTTTGGTGGAAAATGTGTGGAGAGACAGCAGTGGAGCTTGTCACTGGATGATTTCCTCTATCAGTGCAGAGTTCTTCAGCTGCCAGGAAGTATCAAGATTTCAAGATCTGATTGTTGCCTCTCAAATACCTGCCCACCCATTTCCAGTCAAATAGCACAAGGAGCTACTAAACCAAGGGACAGTAGCTCTGTGTTCACAAGAAGAAGGGAGGGAGGTGACCAACTGAAGAAAAACTACTGTCAACAGTCACCAAGGAGGACACTTACTGCATACCTCCTTTCCCACTGTTTAGTACTTTCAAAAGACATGGGAATCCCTAGATTGATCCTTGACAGGACAATCCAGTTGCCCCTCCAACATGGGATTTAACAGCTTAGCTGTGCATGGGATGGGGAATACTGGCTGCAGTTCCTTAACTCAGCCCACACTACCAAGACAATCCTTGCTGGCACAGAGGCCAGACACGAATCAGACTTGGTTAAAAAACAGCTCAACTTGCCAAACCTATGAGGTTTGATCCAGTTGCTCAAGATCTGCCTCTATCCAGTAAAAGCTATTACCTCTGACACGATTTCCTGCCAAGGGGGGAAAAGCACCATTAGTGGGCTGACAGAGCAGTGGTGGCAGCTGGGCTGCAGCAGCTCTGCAGTGCTGATGGGAGGGAAAGGAGTCAGGGCTCTAGAAAAGAAATTTGTGAATTAAAAACTGAAAGATGCCCTGAACAACTTCACCCCTTCTTTTTCTGCTTCAAAACAGTGTCTGAGAACAGTCTGTTTAGCAGGAAGGCACTACTCCTTCACCTGGAGCACAGAGCTAATGGGCTAACATGCAGAATGTGGTGCAGGATCAGCTTTCCTGCTGCCAGCACTTGAACAGATGGGTACAAGGCCAGCTCTTCCCTCTGGGATTGACTCCTGCTGTCCACCCCAGGCCAGTCTGCAGGGAAGGAAAAAAGCACAGAGCACTTTCTAAAAATTGGCCACGCCTGGCAAAGCTGCAGGGCCTTGCTGACACTGGGTCAATGGACAGTCACTGCATTTAGCTTGGATTCTCCAGTATTGATCCAAGGAGGTTTTGGCTTCCTGTACAGAATGGATAACAATTCATACATAGGAGACATATAATTTTATAAGATCTGGTAGTCACCACTGATACCTGGGTACACAAGAGGCCAACTCCTCAGCTGGCTGTGTCTGGAAGGCTGCTCTCCCTTGCTCTGACTCTCTTGCTGGGGCTGGAGGGAAGGTAATGCTTATTTGTACCAGGTTTATTGCTCACCACAGCACTCACTTGAGTGGCCTTTTTATAAGGAGAGAGGAAAAATGGAGACATGCAAATATGAGGAGCAGAGGAATGTGTTTAAAGTGCTACTGGTGCAGTTCATGGCATCCCTTGAGTGAAACCACACCATCCTTCCAGTCAATGCTGGGAGCAGATTGCAAGAGGGGCCCTGGTCCTTCTCAGTGCTCTTGGAGGGTTGTCACCCTGGGATGGATCCAAACCTTCACAGCTGTTTCACATCTCTGTCTCATTAGGGATAGGGGAAATGGGATAAGCCATGGTTATGGTATTACATGGGTTAGCTATGATGCATGTAAGGATATTGGTATTTTGCAGCTTGAAGAAACACTGTCATAGAGAAAATCTCATTTTCCTGTGAAAAAATAGACCAGCTAGAGACATGAGCAACTATGAGATTATCCTAATTTAAAGGCACTAATGGAAAAATCACCATTTTTAATTCAGCTTATTTCCTTAGTGCATTTGACAGTGCACTGTCTCATTGTTCTCACTGTTCCTCATGTTCCAGCCATTCATTTTCCCCTTCCCAAATCCTTGCCAAGATGAGTCAGGATTTTTTAACGAAGTTTTAACATTTCATAAAATAATATATTCACAATAATGGAGACCAAAGTAAGATGAGAATGGGTCAGGACAATTTAATAGTTAGTAACCATTTAATCCAACAAGGACTCTTTTTTAAATCAAAGTGCCCAAATATTTTTAGAACATTATAGAATCATATTTATAGCCTCTCAATTAATACAAAAATAGTCAAGTGCTTTTAACCAGTTTTACAGTTCCATGCTTTGCTTGCAAGGACCACTACCAAATAAGAGAGCTGTACAATTCAGGACTTTTACTTCAAATTTTAAAACTGTTTATCACAAATCTATGCAAGCACTAACCCTTCCACCCTCAGCCTTTTCATCTGTGCAGCAAAGCTATGATACTACTCTCTCTCACACAAGTGGAAGCCAAAAGCTTTAATTCATGGCTTGTGAAGTAGCACTACTTGTAAAGCACTTGAATACTTTCTTCTTCTTTGGACCAGTGATTATCACTAATTTTTAAAGAATGAGTAAGTGTTGAAATGGGAAGATAACAGTGGCACAGTGGGAGTACACTGTTTTCAAACATTTAATATTAAACTAATTGAACACCTCTGAATTTTCTCAAGTCTTGTCTGATAATTTCTTCTCCAGAAGCGATCTAATTTACTAAACATCCAGGTCACTGTTAAAAAATAGTCTATTCTCAGTTGTCATCACATGGCAATCAGAGCATAACCACATAGTTTTACATGCAAACGAGCCCCACACTGATGAGCTGGAGGAATCCCATGGCTGAGTTTAATTTCATTATATTAACACTTTGTTATTACTACCACTTAATTTAAGCAGATGATCACAGATTTAAGTAGTGCTTTAGCATTATTCTTATTTTTATTTAAATCATTCCCAGTTCTTCCTGCTGTTCTCTCTTTAGGCTGTTCCCAAGTGCTGTAGGAGAGAAAACCTTGCTCATCCATCAGCAAATCAAACAAGCAAACTGAGCTTGTTTGGGACCACAGAGACCTGAAGGGAAGCAGACGGGCAAATATGAAAAATCTGGCAGAGGCTATTTTCTAGAAAAAAAAAAATTAAGGAGCTGCAGCCACTGTTCCATATGTTTGACCAAATCCATGTATTTCAGGGGTGGTACCTTGTTATTTCTCCAAAGGCCAGAATCACAGGGCAGCCTTTAATCGACTCATCCACATCGCTGGAATTATGCAATGGAACAAAAGGACTTTGCAGCTCCAACGTGCAGCCTGGGGAGCACGAAGGTCACAGGGATGTGTCTGGGCACAGGGTCAGCTCTCCCTGCTCAGTCCCCTGCCACAAATGTCAACACGGACACAGACACAAAGTCATGAAAGCCACACCTCCCCTGGGCTTCATTTAATAAGCCTCACACACCGTTTTTCCCACCTGGCTGGTTACTACACGACTTCCAAAAAGAACCTTCACCTTTACCTGAGAGGGTAAGCCCCGAATTTGCACACAAGGGTATCAGCAATGAGAAAACACACACGTGTTACAGTGTGGAGGGAACTCACCGAGTGCACAGGAAAGGAGCTGTGCCGGCTGAGAAAGGAGTTAGAGACTGACATAGTGAGGCCCTGAGTGGCACCGGAGTCCTCGGGGGTGAAGGGCACTTTAGTTTGCTGGACACAGTAGGAGACAGAAGAGAAAGAAGAGGCAGCATAGGAGGCCTGCTGAAGAGGGGGGAGAAAGCAAGAGACACAAGACACAGAGAGCACAGAAAAGGCGATGAATAAAGGGTAAGAAACGCTAAGTGTAAAACAATGCATATAATGGCTGGCTAAACAAACAGCTATTCATACAGTTCATCAGAGCCAGACACACCAATATGCCTTTCTTGAGATCAAGAGGCATGACAAAAATCACAGTTCAACTCTTCTTTGTTTCACAAATCCCTTAAAAATAAACTCCTGCCTCCCCCTTCCATGGACAGCTGCTGTGGGCAGAGGCTGTTCCTCATGTCCTTGTCTCCCCGTGGTGTGGGGGGCAGATGCCCAAAGGACGAACTGGCTCTTGCTTCTGGCTGCTAAGCAGCTGATCCTTGCAGACTATTTCTTGTGGTAACCTGCAGACTGGGAACTTGGCCTCTCCAGTGTGAGCTATGGGCCCTCACTGGTACTGCTGGGATGTCCAGCCATTTCTCAGTTCAATCCAAAATTATATATCATTTGCACAAGAGGCAGATATTACACTGTAAGTAAGAAATCCTGTTAAGGAATTTCTCCTGAATTCCACTATAGTAAGGAGTCTGAGGAAGCCTGTGTATACAGTAGCCTTTCTCAGCTCTGACTTGTTGAATAAAATGTACAATGCTCCATAAAAAAGATCTGAAGCTCACAAGAAAGGACTTCCTCATTACTATTTTATAGAGGAGTCCATCCAGCAAAACCTGCTACTACTGGAGCAGCTGATGCCCATTTGACTTGCTATTTCAGAAGCTCTCAGGGCAGCAGGAGCAGAGGAACAAGAGCCTGGTGGTTTTTACAGTGATTGTTGAAATTGTTGTTTGCTTGCACCTCTTTCCCAACAGGGAGATGAAGGGTAGGAGGCTGCACTTGAAGAAATCTTTGCTTCAGGGGAACTGCAAGCAACACCTTGATGGTATCAGCTTACAAAAGACAAGAATGGCCAGCAGGCAAAGCAGTGACATCTTGGCTGCCCACATAATGATTAAAGGGCAGCAAAGTAGTGCTTTGCTTCAGCTGACAAATTCAGAACAGGAGCAGAATTTCCTTTCAGCACAAAGGCTGCAGTAAATCTGTGGTTTACACACCCCAATTCGAGAGTGTGCAGCCCAAGTCACCACTGGAACTATCACTAGAGTGCAGCCACCTCGAGGTACAAGGGACAGTGCAGGGGCCACACTGATGGGGACCAGAGACTCTGGAGAACTGCCTGATCCTCCAGAGAGGAGTCCTATAAGCTCTTTAGTGTCCCTGCAAAGCAGCTGGGACACCAGTGTCTAAGGTCTTATCCCCACAAAGAATTAACAATACTCAGTCTAGCTTAGCCAGAAATGTCACTTCTTCTGTTTAGGACTCCTGCCTGCATTGCAGGAATGTAGTTATGCAAATCCCCAAATTATCCCAGAATTACAGTTCCCAAGTTGCTTTCCCATTTAATTAAAAAGTAACACCTCAGGACAGTCAAACTTTAGCACAGATCACATGAAGAAACATTGGAACAGTTGTCCTCATGATGGTAAGATCATGGCTCTGTTCCCACATTTCCTCCTGTGTTGTTAATGCCATGGCCAATTTAAGTGAGCTACATCAGCACAAAAGAATTTATTTTTATTAAATAGAGCAAATCAGATAATTAATATAAACAAACCCCCTAAGGCTGGAGATATATAAAAAAAAACAAAAACAAAAAACACCCAGAAAATAAAAGAAAACCCTTAAAAAGAAATGGGACAAAATCCCAGCTTCACTGAGGTCGGAAACAAAACTGCTGCTGCCATCACTGAGGCCAGGATTTCATCCCCCACATGGAAAACGGTACTTTCTCTGCTATTAAACCCACCACCCACACACACACGTGGATGTGCCTTTCTGTGCTGGCAGTTTGGGGGCCAGCAGAACACTGAGAAACAGGTAAAATCCTGAATCACAAAAGGGGACTAATGTGGAGAAAACACACGAGTTAAGTAATGGCTACACCAAAGTTCTGTGGCTCTGGCAAACACCCAGCCATGAAAGCAGTTATTATGTTTAGTTATTATTAGTGGCATCTTTGACAAGAGTTTCAAAACAGCATTGGGAACAACAGTGCAGCAATCTCTTGAAAATCATGCTGCTCAGCGTGTCAAAATCTTCAAAGCAGTTGTCGTTACACAAGCCTGCAGTCTGGCACAGATTCAGCCCTGCCATGTGGAAGACTAATGTTTTATTTTTAGGGCATTTCAGGACTTTGAAAGCTTATGGGGAACGGTCTGAACGTGGGGTTAGGAAGGAGCAAAAAAGTACACGATGCAAAATGCCTTAAAAACACGTTAACAAGCTGACAGGGAGCATGATGTGGCAACAGCAATGAGACATCCTCCCACCAGTGCAGCCTGTCAGAACCAGGAGCAGGAAGAGCAGAGCAGCTCCTGGGAGTGTGGGGTCCCTTCCCGGGGCACCAGGGGTGTCACTCACCAGCTGCCGCTGTTTCGGTGGGAGAGCAGGAGGAGGTGCCAGATCTTGGGAAGGGTCTAAGCTGATAAAGGAGTCATTGATCCCATAGACTTCCCTGAGGTACTTGTTCTTCTTCTGGTAGATGTGCTCGTTCTGAGGGGTCTGGTAGAACATGGACGGCTGTGGCTCTGAGTAGTCCTCCACAAACTGCATGTAGGCCATCACTGCAATGCAAAGAGAGGTCACACTCACAGCTCCTGGTCTGCCTGATCCAACAAGCAGGCAGGGTGCTCATTCTCAGAATAAAATAAGAGTAAGGCCGTGTCATTGCCAGCCAGGCTTTGCTGCAGGCTGGGAGCAGCAGGGAGCTCACACAGCTGCATCCACCTCGCAGCAAAGGATCTGAACATCCCATCCTGTGAGCCAGGGCACAACAAACATCATCCCAGGCCACAAACACATCTGAGAATACTTTAAGGAACCAGTGAGATCTCCAAAGAGCAACTTGAGAAGTCTGATTTACTGTCGCTCAGCACAAATCCTCATGTAACCCATGGCAATTTTAAGAACGTTCCTCAACAGCTGATGTCCAAAGTCACAAAAAAACCCCAGAATAATGTCAGTTTGCTTTTTAGGAGGCACAAATCATCTTGTATGAAGATGCAACCTTGACAACAAATCTAAAATAATCTGTGTGTCTATAATAAGTCTTGTATCTGTAGTCAGCAAGATTTCTAGAACAAGGAGGCTACAATGTCTCTTCATTCTGGGAAGCTGATAAAACTGTTATCAGAGAACATCTACCTGTGAGACTGGGTGTACCTTCCCTTCAGCTATTTAAATGCCACAGCCAATGCTGGTACAGGATACTTTCCATCTAAAAGTGCCACTGACTGTGCCTTCCTACCCCCTTAGCTCAAACCCAACACTCTTCGCTCCCATCCATTTTTAAAGCAACTTATCTCCAATTCTCAAATGCAACCAATTCAAACGACATTGTGAGATGTGGTTCAGTAAAAATATTAAATGCGATCAAATCTCACTTAGGGGAACTTTCCACTTGTACAATATTGTTCCAAAATCTATGAAAAAGTCCCCACACAGGTCAGCCTGTGCAGCTCTGACAGAGGACAAGTTACTGCTGCAATATTTTAGTGTTGGAGGAGGAGAATGACAGCCAGTGTCACAGAAAGGCTACTACATCTCCCCCCGCCCCCCACTTATTAAGGAACTGAAATAAATGTGAAATAAAGAAAGAACTCTCTTCTATATACCTGAGAACAAGAGAAACAGATGTATCTAAGTGTCATGGAAAGGACTAACCAAGGCCTTTTTGTAAACACACTGTCATGCACAAGACACTGTGATCATTCCTCCCTTCCTCCTGATAAACAAGCAGTTATCACTTTTTGTAAATTTGGTCATTTGGTGGCAATTATTCAGTTTCTGCTGGCATTTCAGTTGTACAGCTGAAACAAATGGATGGCTTCAGTGACAGCTATAAATACAAGGAGCACAATGCAGTATCTGCACATAGTGAAGCTGGTTCCCACACTGGCTGCAAGGCAAAGCCCTCTGTTCACCTGCCAACACAGACCCCCTTTCAAACAGGATACAGCCCTGCAAATGTGTCAGCAGGAAGGAGTCGCTTTGCACCTGTCTGCTGCACCTTTTTTCGGATTTCCTCTAATATTTTAAACTCCATTTAGAAATGGAGCTAACACAGCTGCCCCTTCCCAAAGAGTTACAGCCCTCCTCAAAAAAAAAGAGGATGAATTAAAAGGTGGAGGCAATGGGAGCACAGGAAATGGAGCTGATGGATTTCAGTCCTGACCGGTAACACCTGCTGTCCCCCATCCTGTGACCCCACACAGTCCTGCCAGTGGACAACCTGTCCATGTCCTGCAGTACAGCCAGCTCTGCCAAGGCTGCTGGAATTCTGACCTCCAACTCCTCCTGCTACCTGAGCCTTGCTCCTCTCCATCCCCCAGCTGCTCTTCTGCCTTCCCACCACCACTTCACAGATGTGTCACCGCTCTTGCTGGAACTCTCCTTCTTGCAGAGGTGTGACAGAGGTTTCAAACTGCAGGCACAGGTGTGCTGGGGTGTGTTTGTGCCACTCACTTGCTGGTGTTGGCACTCAGATTAAAGCCAGGATCAGATTTGCTCATGAATGTGAATTTCATCCTAAGTCCTATCAGTGGAAAGAAGTGTGTTCAGGCAATATTCTCTTATTTGGAATGGTGGTGAAGGAGTCTTGGTGTAGAAATACAGAATTATTAAATACCGTTTGCAAGCATCAGCACTCCTGTGCCCCCAAAAATGCCTTGGTATCATACAACAACTCTAGAGGCTAAGGTCTAAAAAAGGCTTATGAAAGATAGTTCTCTAGCAGCAAAAGTGAACTAAGGATCAAGACTCCTTGGAGAAGTGTAGAGGACAAGAGCTCCAGGGAAAAGACCACATTTTGAGAGCTCATCAACTGAGCAGGACAGAAGCCAAGAAGGCAGGCTTGGCAGTGCTGGCACAATGCAGCAGACACTGCTGAATTCTGACCAACCCTTCATGTGGAGTCATCTACAAAACCAGTGCTGCACTGAACATCCAGATCTGCAGACACCACTCGGGATCAATAGCTGTGAGCTCCTGGAATCAGACATTGGAATGACACCACAGCTCAGAAGTGTTGGTGAAAAGGGCATCACATTAGACACTTGTGTAAAATTAAATTACTGTAACTCAAGGCAGTGAGCCTGAATGCTGTCGAGAGCCTTAACTCAATCTGCAAGGGAATAATGAAGAGCTCTTTTATCTCTGCTCTTTATGAGGCTAATGCATCCCATTGTCATGGCAGCTCCCCTGCCTGGCTTGTTACAACTAGTCCAGGGCAGGTGGGCATGTCTCTGCTTTTACTTTGTCATCTTTGTTTTTAGGCAAGGTGAAAAACAGTTGGGCTGGTGAAATACAAACCTGGCTCAGGAGTAGAGACTGCAGAGTGCAAATTAAAGCAGGCATCAAAAACCCTGCCAATCTTGAACAGGAGAACAAGGCAGCAAGACCACTCCCAAGACTGCTGTTTGCAAAGGGTCTTCTCTCCCCACTCTCCACTGTGGTTTTTAACAAGGCAGAAATTTAAAAAGCAGATGGGAAATTACATCACCAGCTCAGCTCAGGCTGCACGCCCTGCAGCGACTGTGCAGAGGGAGGGATGGGGGCTGCAGCCTCCACGGAGAGCAGCTGGGGTGGAGTGACAGTCTCAAGGCAGCACCCCGGGAGAGAAGGGAGGCGTGAGAGAGAAACCTCTCCCACCACATGCCCAGCTTATGTCAGTTCTTAACCCAGACAGAAAATATGTGAAATTAAAAAAAACACCATAAAAGCTCAGACTGAGGCTAGGAACACCTTCCCAGCAATCTGCTCGCAGTGCCTTGGCTGTCGTTTCTGAGGGAGCTAAAGCTGCTCAGGGATTTCCAGCACACACCAGTTCTGCCCATATGGCAGAAGTCACAGGTACTGCTCAGAGTGCACTTGACGTGCAGACATCGGTCCTGGAAGAAGCACTTGGCTGCAGGAGAGGACCAGTGGCTCCTGGAGTCTGCAAAGAATTGCTAGAAGACTATCAGCACTATGGCACACCTACAAAAATGTGAGGCACAGCAGCATCTCACACGGGGCACCCACTGAAGGCCCAGCCCAACTCCTGGTGCTGTTTCACCAGCCAGATCCTGCACAAGCCAACAGATTGGTGTGCATGGGCAAGAGCCAAAATAATGGACATTCTTAAGCTACACCACACATCAACTGACTGGAGAAGCCAAGGTCAAACGAGCCAGTCGTTGCTGTCACCTCTGGGAGGAGAGCTGCTCTTCACAGAGCCCACATTATCCGCTGGCTAAGCCCAGCCTGCCCCCAGCGTGGTTCCTGCAGTTAAACACCAGCTGCTCACAGGGCACCAGCCTGCAGTTTGTTCCCACTGACAGAGAAGGAAACATGAATAAGTGCCTCACCAGTAGTTTCCAAGCTGTTTGGGGAAAGGATCTTGTTATTTCTGACTCTGGGCTCTTAATGGCAGAAGCTGCTCAGTGTCTTGTTCAGCAGGAGCACGATGCTGGTGCTCAAGCAGAAGTCTGGACTAATTTGCCCTTAGCACAGTAACATGTACTCTTACAGCACAGTATAATAGCCATAATTCATGCCAGACTAAAAGCCCTATCACTCCTCTGTTTAAATTATACAGAAGTCAACTCTTGGAGGTCCCTCTGAGCACAGCTCACAGCAATACACGAGGTTAACTCAAGCAGATTTGCTGTATATTTACCAATAAAAAGACTATCAAAGTCTCTGCTGCAACATTCCTGCCAGCTACCAAAAGATGACCCACAACAAAGGGGCTACAACCAAGTCCCATGTGGGAGCTCTGGATCTTTTTAACAAATCCATGCATCTCCTCCAGATCCCAGGAGTTTGTTGGGGTTTTGGAAGCAGCCCTGCCTCACCTCTGTGATTACACAAGAATATCTACATGCACCAGCCTCTGGGCAAAAAATATCCTGGATGTCACCATACAGCCTGAGTAATGTTTTACTGGCCTTTTAATGCTGAAAATAGAAGTAAAACTCTGCTGCAACAATCTGTGGTGTGATATACTGTGGAGTAAAGACAATCTAAAACAAGTTCTCAGTGTCACATGAATGCAACTAAAAAACCTGCAGTGGTCGGGTATCAGCCCAAATACTACTACAAGCTTTGCAGCAACGATGCTTTATCAAACCATCAGAGTTGACAACACACTAGGTAACAGCTTCTACCTCTCCTAACAGTGCAATCTGATCAATACTCCCAAAACTTCTGACAGTGCCAGATGACAACTCTATTCTAAACATCAAAGAAAATTCCCATGCAAGGCCTTGATATTGAGGTTAGAATTGTGCTCAGGCAATAATGCAGAAGACAGCTTTTAAACTTGCTTTTGAGAACTCCTTGATATCTCATATGATAACAGAAAACAAAGAAATGGGGCTTGGAGAGCAAAGCAAACAGCCCAGGTCTCTCAACTGTTAAACTGCCTCTTTCCCAAGTTTAACCCAGGAATCTCCCCTCCACTAAAGCTGCCACAGAGGTGCATTTCCCTGCATCCATCCCAGTGCGAGTGGTGTAACACCCATCCCTCATCACTAACATGCAGATCCACAGTGAGCTGATCCTGCAGCTGATCCTGCTCTGTATCACAGCTGGTACCACAGGTGAGTGTTTTGAACAGCACAAGACATGACAACCAGCCCCGGCCATGTCCTGTGCCAGCATTTATTTCCTGTCTGTTGTCTACAAACAAACATCTCAGCAACTTTTTAGCTACTTTTAGTATCTTTAACTGCTTGATTACCAGTGAGGAACAAGAGTGATTTCCTGTGTGCAGGGACACTGAGCTACATGATGATCCTCACTCTCAGGTGAGTCAAGCCTTGTGCTCTGAGATAAATCCCTGAGGGTTACTAATGTGAACTGGCCACTCAAGGATAGTGGAAATGCTTTCAGACCAGGTACATTTTTAAAGAAGTGACTGGCAGAGTACACTACATAAGAATGGACAGAAGAGTGACCCTGCTGCACAACACATCAATGTCACTCCCACATTATTCATGGAACCACAGAATCTTAAGACTGGTTTGGGTTGGAAGGGACCTTAAAGATCATATAGCTCCAGTCCTCCCGCTGGTGCAGGGACACCTTCCAGTAGACCAGGTTGCTCAGAGCCCCATCCAGCCTGTCCTAGAACACCTCCAGGGTGTCCACAACCTCTCTGGGCAAAAATTATCCTCAGTGAAAAGTCTCCAAATGGCAGAAAGGAGTCAGAAGGCCAACTCACTGCTTTGAAACAAGCTCTTCTCCTGGACTGCCAGCCATGCAATGAAATGCTCTTCATCCAGATCTTGTATACATGACCTTCTCATGTAATACACAACTGCAAAGCCAGTCAGTGACCAGCAAACATCTGCTGGATCTCACTGTGCAGTCCACAGCCTTCCTTGGCAGACCAGTTGGCTAAGTGTTTGGCAAGAGGCTTCACATTTTTCAGCCATTAAGGAAATCAGAAGGTTGTGAGCTTGAGTTGTGGTCAGCACTGGTGTGCCAGGAGCCTGGCTGGGGACAGGAGCCTCTGCTTTCAGAGGCTTCTTGTTTTAATGATGTGGGAAATTCTCAGGCATCCAAAGGAAATGAGATCCTGTAGCAAAACAGCAGTACTGGACACTGGGTTAATAGTGTTGTCTTGCACTGCTATATGGGTGACTGTGCTCCCATTGCCAAATAACTGCTCTGGCAAGGCTTGGTTTTGGACTGAAAAGCAGTTCTTTTTCCGAGCTCCTGGAGAGAACCCAATGCTTTTCTGCAGTGGGAAAACATAAAATGGGGGAAGGGGAGAAGGAATGGACTTGAAAAGGGAGAAAAGTCCAGGAAGATCGCAAGGCAGAGTGCCTCAAAGATTTACATTCAGGTAAACAGAGAAGTAAAATAGTCTCACTATGGCAATGAAGATGATGCATAATGCCAGCTCCCCTGGGCCTGGATTGATCCTGGCTCCAAGAGTCACTCCCTGCCCACCAAAGGACTGACATTTCCATTCCATGCCTTTGACACTGACTGATTTTGACCCTCACACACACATAAGGAAGGTCACTACCATTACTTAGCGCTCATCAGAAGCATGACAACTGCAAGGAAAGGGAAAGGCACAAGTAAACCCCAAACACAAAAACTTGCTTACTGTGTTTGTTTTTCTTCTCTGGCAGAGGTGGTGGCTTTTCTGGGTCACTGTTAGAATCTGGAGCAGCAAAGTCAGCAATGAATTCCACCGGTGCTGAAGAGTTCCCTTGTGGGAAGGGCAGAACAGCAGCAAATGGTGTGAAGGGTATTGACGGGACAACCACGGCATTCTGCAGGTCATCCTCGGAGATGTTGTCGTATTGGGAAGGGTGTCTCTCATAGGACACCCTGCAGCCTGAGTTATCAGAAGTCTGGGAGGCTGCACTCCTTCTCTTCTTTTCTGGTAAAGCTGGAGGAGTCTCTGTTGGCGGCGCTGCTCCCGAGAGGCTGCAGAGTTCCAGTGGAGGAGAGCTCCCCTGCGGGAGCTGGAAAGCATGTCCATGGAAAGGGGAGCCAGACTCACCCAAGGACTCTGGCAATGGGCTGAGGACACTTGGCACCTGCTGAGGTATCTGATCAGCGTTGGAGAGGTCCTGCTGCAGGAATTCATAGTCTGGATCATAGTGATCTGATTGATCTGGTTAAAGAGGGGACAGGAGAATGATGCATTAGTTTCTTTATTCTACTGCTCAAGCTTTCTCAATTCTGTTCCTCCCATTCCATCAGTTAATTAATCAGTCCACTTTAATCAGAGCGAAACTGAGACCATCTTTTTACACCTCCTGTAACACCCAGACTTTATACTAATTCTTTACACAGCAAATAACAAAAATTCAATAGGCAGACGACTGCAGACATAATTTATGTTTCATATTTCAATTTTTATTTTTTTCCCTACCATGTAGAAACAACATTGCTTTAGTCTACCACACCGACATTTCTGCAGACAAGGCTGAAACCAACAAACCATTCCACTTGAGAGCTGAATTGAGCCTGAACACAACCATCTACAACAGCCAGGGAAAAACACATTCCCCTGGGCTTTTTCCTGTCTGACGGAATAACTCTGCACACAACCTGCAGCAACTACAAGACAACAGCTGCAAGCCCAATCCATTTATTCCTGCATCCCGGCTATGACAGCTCCCAAAGCAGGGGGAAGGGGACCCCACCAGCCCAGGAGAACTCACCCAAGGTTTCACAGCTTGTGTTGCGGGAGCACTGGCCGCTGTCGCGGTCCAGGGACGAGAGCTGCTCGTCGGACTTGCTGAGTTTGCCGATGCTGCTGCACGGCGAGAGCCGAGGGGATTCCCCCCCATAGGAGTGGCTTCCACCTGACAACCTTCTCTGGGCATAGCAGTCAACGTCAAAGTCCTTCAGCAAAAAGAACAACAAATCACCATCATTCCTGGCAGCCTGGCAGTGAGCAAGATGCAGCTCAAGGAGCGAACACCACCCTGGAGGGGAGAGGATCAGTGCTGCTGGCCTTCTCTAAGAAGACAAGCTCATGGGGAGCACAGGAACCCTCTGATTTGGTAAATTAGCCATGTCAGGGAGCTCTGTGTGTTCTTGCTTCCAGGCAGGGTGTGTTGTGACCCACGCTGGACTTCACAGCCCCTGAGAAGATGAACGAGTTCCTCACAGCTGCACATGTCTGATGACTTTTTGTGCCTGATGACTGCTTGTCATGACACTGATACCAGGTAAAGAGACTGCAAGATTTCTCATGAAATACCCAGGGCTTTAGCAAATACTTGGCTGGCTTAGGAGCACGCAAAGGGAAAATAAACTACAGTGAGATACAACTTTCTGTGCCTATGACTACAGTTCTATTTCAGAAACTACCTCAAGCTTATCAACCTGTGAGTGAACCCCTCAACAATTTCCACTCCACTGGAACAACCTTAGTGTGACTGTAGTGGTAACTGAAAAATGGCCACAGCTTTATCTGGGTCAGACAAATGACTGCAGAGGCTCTCTAAGCCAGAGCTGAGGCTTTGGGGATGAGGACAAGATTTGATTTTTCATGCAATTTAGTATGATTGAGGTCCTCACTGCTGAGTTAGTAAGTTCTTGAATGTGTAAAGCAAACCCAGCCCTTTACAACCTCATAAACCTCAGACTAGCACAACAAATGGTATGTGATTAACACACACCAACTTTTCCACTTTTCCACCAGAAAATTTACAAATCACTGCTTGAGTTAAAAGATGTGTTAAATTCTGGACAAAGACAGACTTCTGATCTCACTGTGCCACATGCTGCCTTGGCCTGTAAGTAAACCATGGTGAGATCTGGATGATCTCAGCTTCTCTGTCCCCTGATGTACTAGACATGGCAACACTCAACTGCTCCCATCCTCACACTCTGCTACAGCACAAGGCAACAAAGTTTGTAGCAATCTGCTAATAAATCCAACAACACTGTTAAAAAAATTAAGCTGTTCACATAATCTATTCTACTGATGTTCCTGCCACTAAGACTCCCCCTCCAGAGCTCTCCCGTGCAGGGCTGTCTGGGATGAGCAGAGATGTGCAGGGATTTGTGCAGCTGCAGCTCATGGCATTTCTCTGAGCTTTTGTTACAGTTCACAGCATGTTTCCCTTGGCTTTCACAAAGGGGTTATGCCATTACCTGTCTGTTGATTCCAACAGGTAAACTGGACCCACTGGTAGCTCGACTCATGGGGGCCACGACGGCCACTCTGGTTGGGGAAGGTGCTGACTGACGTTTTTTAGGGGGCAATGCTGGTGGAGGGCTGCAAGACACAACAGGCATCGATGCTTCCATCACTCTTCCTGCAAAAGGACTTTTCAGAGGCTTCACAAGTTGTTTTCCAGAAACCCTTTGTCAGCCAGGAGCTATTCAGCAAAGTCTATCCACTAACAAATAGCAATTTAGGAAAATTCTCACAGGTACCGTCCTGTTCAGTGACTTGTTTTTTAAGGTTGGAAAAGAGTTGTATTTCTCAGACAAAAACAACTGTTGCTTTAAAAAGTATTTTTAATGGAGCTAATTAGCACAGTAATTATTTCTTACTAAAGCAGTGAAAATCCAAATTAAATGTTTTGGTTGACCCAAATATTGTTTCCACTCACAGAAGTCCCTCTCCCTCCTCAAACCTTCCAGGTTTGAAAAATGCTCAAAGTTTCAAAAATTTAAAGGACAGCAAAATTCTTTTTCTGCCCTTTTTACTTTCTTGGTGAACTTCAGGGAACAAGAGGGTCAGTGCTGCCCTCACCATGTACTCTGTGAGGGCCCATGTTTTGGCATGAATCTGTTTCAAACAGACACATCAGCACCAACTACTGAGAATTTAACTCTGGAATTTTTACTTTTTTGCTTCTAATGACACATAATTCTGGTAATCATCAAGCCTGTAAGGTTCCCAAGCACACACATTCTGTTCTCTGAACAGGAAATTTTTACACAGCCCATGAGAATTCATAAAATACACAGAAATGTGACACTTTTTGCCAGCCATAGTCCTTGATGCTGCATTTTCAAATTAACACAAACTGTATTTTTCACACCAGCCATTAGCACCAGTCCTAGAGAAGAAAAACATCACCCACACAGACCAAAAACCTGTAAATTGGGGGTTTTCTCTTCCTTCTCAAAATAGAACACAGAAACTTTCATGTGGTTACTCGCAGAACAGGGCAAGAACAACCAAGCACAAGATTTTTTTCACACACTATTGGCTCCTTTCACTCTTAAGCTGATAAGCAATGCAGAACCACCTCTGATAAGCAATGCAGAACAACCTGGCTGTGCAGGCCAGATTGGTAACTGCCAGCTGAGGTTAAAGAAACATTTCCCATCGGATACAGCAGCACAAAACACTTGTATAGTGTGGAATTCACAGTTTTACATAAGGTTATTATGGATTTATGTGATGCCTCTCATGCACGAACCTCAGGGCATGGCACTATCCACACATAAAAGAAGGAAAGGAAAACACAAGAAAGAAAATAATAAGACAGACAGAACACAAAGTCATAAACAGAGTCCTGGAGCAAGGAATAATTACTCTGGAAGACTGGAAATTCAGAGGCATCACTAACCCTCCTCACGAATTCTGCTGTGCACATTTTGTTTAAAAACCAACCAGCTGGTAAGAGGCACTGGTGTTCTTGAGTCAGGTGGCTGCCCAGTATTACCTGTTCTCTGCCACACGAATGCTGGGCAGAGGGGGTTTAGGAGGTGCAACTTCTTCATCCATGGAGTCAGTCAGTAGCTCATTGGATTGAGTCATGTTAGTTGTTTTGTTGAGGATCTCCATTTCTCGGTCTGTAAGGGGAAGTTCTGATGGGCTGCAACATGCAAAACACAGACTGCAGGTCACAAACCACAGCTGGAATGCAGCCTGTTGACAGATTCACACCTATTTGAAATCATGTGCAACATGACAGACACCCACAGCAGAAGGCACAATTTGCATCTGCAGGTGGAATTCCATGTATATGCAGAACACAGTGTGCACGTGTCACAAGGGGTGTTTCATTGCCAGATTTTGGGTTCTTTCATATCACAGGATATTATTCTCTTTTAGTGGTCCCACTGCAATGGATGGGGCTACATAAAGAGCACTACACCACCCTCAGTGAAGAATAACTGAATGTTTTAACTCAATCAGCAGTAGACAGAAATTCTCTCTTCTATATTAGTCCTGCACACAGAAGAAATCCTTGACAATGACCCACCTGTCAGATTTACATGCTGGTAAACTGGGTTTAACTGGGCTTGTGGGAGAGGGATGCTCCTGCTTTTCAATTGTGAGTCTGACCAGCTCCTGATGAATGGAGAGAAGAAAAAAAGAACCATCATAATTTGCTGAATGCTGCACTTAAACATCCTGGAAGAGAAAGGGATGCAGTAAACTCTTGTTTAACCATAATTGCTTAATGATGACACAGAGCTGAGCTGGGCCTAAGTCTGGTGTAGAGTCACCCAAGTGATACAGAACTGCTGCTAAGGAGCAGCCTGCACCCTGCAGCAGTGAAGTTCATAAACCCTGGTCCTATGGGGATTCTGCACAAACCCTCATCTGTGTCTTTGCTGTGCTTCTTCTTTCCTGCATCATCACAAATGTGTTCCAGTCCCCACAACACCCTAGATGGGCAGATGGGCTTTACTTACATAAATATAAGTACGAAAGTCTTAGCCAGTGGAGTACTTCACCTAGCCAATAAAAACATTAAATAATTGCTTTATATTTTATAAATATGTGTTTGTTTCAAAAAGCAAGTTTTCTGTACAACAGATTAAATAGTGGATGCCTTTATTAAAAGGCCTGGTTGCCCTGAAGCCACCTTTTAACACATTAGTAATGGAAGTCTTAATCATTCAAGGAGCTACTGCAGTGCATCTGTTATAGACAGATAAGGCTCTGGATAAAGAGATAAGGGCATGATAATCCTGAACTCTAAGTCTGCCAGCAGTCAAAGCAACAATCATTCACACCAGAAAGATGGAGAGAACATTTTATGGATGTCTGAGGCCAACAAATAGATCTACTGCTCACAGATACAAACACATGCCCTCCTACAGGCAGGCTGGAAAACTGGCAGTGCTTCCTGACAATATTGGCTTCCCAGCATATTATGCAAAGGAAATTATATGGGATCAATTTTGATTTTTCTTGTTTGCTTGTTTTTCTAAGCAGCCTGAAGTACAGTGTCATCATTCCAGTATCATCTCCATGTCCTTGTCTGTGGAGCTTGGAAACAAATGGCATTGCTTTCTCACTGCAGTAACTGCAACTGGAATGTCATCACCATCAGCCTTCCCAGGAAGGAAAATATTCTAGTTCTGGTATTTTTATATAAAGCTCTTTTGAAAGCTGAACTTCCATGGGTTAACACACACACAACAAGAGGAATAAAGTGCTGGACTGGATGTGCAACAAATGGCAAACACAGCCCAAGTGTCCACCTCAGCTGATTTTGGTTCCCATGTTCTACTTACATTCTTGGTGTGAGTTTGTGCTCCAACAGAATATACATTGTGTTAACCAAAACCAGGGCAAACACTCTGCTTTCCAGAAGCTGCCCTGGAAAATCCCACACAGGAGGGAAGGAAGAGGGAGCACAAACAGAGCACATTAGTCCATGGGGACTAATGCTATGAAGATGTTCCTGTTGGGACAGACAGACAAGAGCCCTGGCGAGGAACAGCGTGTTCTGGGAAGGGCCCTGATGAGGGAAAGCACAGCACCAAGTTGGGCACAGACAGCCTGGCCAGTTCCCACCTTCCAGGGCAGCCACATCCTCCACAGGGGAAATACTCAGCAACAAGGAACAACAGACCAACAGGGCTTTTGACAATCTATCAGCAACACTGTGGTAATCTAAGTTACACAGTATATAGAAATGTAAAATAATTAAGGCCCTCCATTGCCAAAACTGCTACAGTGGTAACATGGACACTGAACTGACCTCAGACCTCTCTGCTGAGTGTCCCTTGTTACTCAACAGAAACTATTTTAACAAAATGTACTTTCTTTTATCTTCTCTTTCAGGATGAACAATCTTTAACTAAAACCCTGCCATTCCCTTCTGACTTTGGAAATTCCCATATAAAGTTTACAGAACATCACTAGGAAAAACAACTGTAGAACCTGGGAGCCTACAAACCCTAAACAAGGTTCTGTAAATTGAACCTGACTTGGGGTCAGACCCCGTGCGGCAAGAACTGCAAATGCACAAGAGTACAATGAGGGAAATAAAACATAAGGGCATTCAAGACAAAAAACTCCTTAAACATCCCCTTGAAAGGCCTATGGAAGGGAAAACGTAATGTCTCCTTTTCCTCACCTTTCTTCACCATTATTTTGCAATTCATAATGGGCACACAGTTGTTCACCATATGGGAACACAGCTTAAAATGGGAGAAAACCAATCCAATCTGGCTCAAAAGTTTCTCCAGAATGATTCAAACCACTGGGACTGTGGAAAAAACCACCCCAAAGCACCTCCCACCAGGGGCACCAAGACAACCTATGACTGTTAATACTTGAGAGGATCACTTTCCTTTCAAACTTTGACAAACATCACCAGAGCCTGACTGTTTCTTCTCTCCACTATCCCCAAATGAGAACTAGCATTTGGAGATCAAGCCAAGATCTTTAGCATACACACAGAGGTAATCAGCACACAACCAAGCCAGATGCACATTATGCTGTTCCTTATCAGCAAGGAAAGAGATTCCTGCAGCAGTAATTAGAGATAATTAAAGCCTCTGTGCAAACTTATGCTACTTCAGCAAGATGGAAGTTCCAAAATGAGATGGATTTTTAAGAAGTTATGTAACCAAAACATGGATTTTTTCCCCCTTTTATACATGCCTAGCAAGGCCCTAAAACCTGAGATAAAAACGTCAAGCTACAGAGGTGAACAAGCAACTCCTTTATGCTCAATTCTGAAAATAAAGAGGGAAGTAAGCACTGAAATGTGGAAGTGGATTTGTGTGATCCGCCAGAAAAACAAAATAGGCTCTGCTGTGGAGAGAAGTGTCCAACTTCTCAGTTCTGCTTCCAGATCTAAACATCGGCTTGGCCTTAGTAAAATAAACCTTGTGCTTCACTAAGCAGTGGATGAGACCATGCCACCTCCAAATGCTGACCTGCTGATGGGCAGACACGCTCACATCTCCCCAGACATCTGCTCCAACCATGCTCTGAGCTGATCAAACACAAGCCAGCTCCAAGTGGAAGGCCAAAATAACTCTGAGACTGATAGAGCCGTGACACTCAGTGAACTCCAGAGCTCAGGCTCAGCACTGCAGGGACATGCCCGTGTTGCTCCCAGTCTGGGCTGCCTCATGGAGACACCCAAGACTTTCCCCCATCCCAGATCTTCCCTCTCAGACACGCTGCTCTGGCTGAAAGGCAACTGGTACCAAGGGTTTAAGTATTGCTTGAAGCAAAAGGACAACATGTGTGCAAGTCTCCTGCAATGAGACCACACAATTCTGTCCCAGATCCAGGGATAACTCATCACTCCAGGGGATCCTGGGAACATTCAGCCACTGATAACTCACCATTTGCTGGGGTATTACAAGCTCAGATATCACAGCACAGATTTTCGTGCACTACAAATTGCTCCTGAATTACAACAGCTGAGACTTTAGGCTAAACTCTTTTTGTCTCTCCTGCTGTGCAAATTTAAGACCAGCTTTACTTCTAAAATGTGGAGCTTAAACAGCATATTGTGCAAAATAATCCTGGAAAATCCATGTTCTTTAGGTGATGGAAATGTTTTGCTTCAAAGATATTTATTTAAAAGGCTTATAAAGTAATAGTAAATTTTAGGATCTGTGTTTGAGTAACATTAAAGAGATATCCAGAGCATGCAAACACCACACCAAGAGTCCTGAAAATCTGATAGGCAAAGCTTGGGAGATGCACTTCATTTTTGCATTTGTCTCCAGTTAAAAAAAACTAAGCTGTCTGAGGACAGTGAAAGAGGCCTGTTCCTGACACATTAATCCAGGTGAAACATCTTCTGCAGCCCAGAGACAAGCCTGGGACACAGAAATAACTGGTACCAAAAGCTTCCCAGGAGGCAGAAGGAAATCCAACAGCTTCCCTGGAGGAACAAGGAAGGAAAGCTACAACCTACAAACCTCTTTCACATAGATTTCTTCTAAAATACATTATTATATAGTTCATACAATTTACAATATTTCTTTCCTGTACCTTGACTCCATCCAGAACAGCTTTTATGACATCCTTCACTGTTGTCACCATCTCCTTGTCCTCTGAATTCAGCCCCTCCAGCATCACTTGGTCAGACCAGCGAATGAGGTTGGCCAGACTCTGGTACACACGGCTGTAGCAGGAGGAGATGGCAGAACTGGGTGGCAGGGGAGCAAAGAGGTGAGAAAAAGAACAAAATGAAATTATGGAAACATTTGATAATGTTACGAGCATACATTTCACACTGTGAGAAGTGTGACTGTTGTTCTTTTCTCTCTGATATTCAGGATTTGTGTTTAGTAGGTGACAAGGCCTGGGCTTTTCCTCCATTGCAGTTGCTCTTCACCCTCTAGCACCAAATGAGATGACAGTTTGAAGGCACAAACCATCAACAGTTCATTCCCTGTTATCAGAAGGAATTATCTGGGCTCCAGGTTAACACAGCAATGCCAAAAATAACATTCTTTCCATTTTAATTTACAGCTCCATCCTATGCCTTAACTTTAAGGTAAGTATTTAAGATGTATTATTTCAGTATTATCTATGATTTCCTTCTTCCCTATTAACTCTCTCCAAAAACGTCTTGGATCACTGAGAGCTGACTCTATTCATTCCTTCACAAATCATGGCCTCACTGTTTATAATGCCTGAAAACATGTAATTAAAATTACTTCTGTAGAGAAATTGAACTGAATGAATTTCAGGTTTGAAAGAGGAAGGGTGTTGCTGTGTTTTGTTTTTAATGAAAAACAGAATTGAAGCTATTGTTCTGAAAGGCAAAAAAAAAANAAAAAAAAAAAAAAAAAAAAGAATTTTGGAAGGATGACAACTCTAAATAAAAGTTAACTGTAACAACAGTGCTCCCAGGCATTTTCCTGGCCATTCTGAAAACACTGACTTCATTACTAAACAAGGTGTGTTAACAGTACTGCTGATGGCAACACTTCAGCAATTCTTTGTCAAGTTAAATCAATTTCAAGCTGCATCAAAACCATAAACAGATAAGAGAAGGTGTAATCTTGCAATCATTATTGATACAAGTGCTCCAAGTCTTCCCATTTCTCTTTGGCATCCATTTTACATTGGCTTAACCCCAGTAATTTCATTATCTGTCAGAAAAGAACCAAGCCCCCAAGCTTTGAGGAGTTTATTTAGGTGAATGAGGTTTGCAGGACTGGGGGAAGAACTATTCTCTATTTACAGCCAGGGGATACAAGCAATGGCAAGGACTCGATTGTTTGGTGGTTGGTTGGGTTTTTTAAAGGAAGCTGCTTGTCAGTTGTTCTCATTTCAAATGAAATTAGCTTGGTAGAAGACATTTCCTAAATTGGGCCCTCCCCCATCTCTTTCTAAGGCTTTGATTTCTTTGCCATTAATCTCTGCTTCCTTCTAAGGAGGCGGTAACTGAAAGCACATTTGGTGATAGATTTAATTACTTTTTTCCTTGATGCAAATGCTTCCCCTAAAGCAAAAAGAAGTCCAACAATAATTGTAGGGTTTTCTTCTACACTGACATAAGTCTTGCTCACTTTTCTGGAGGGGGATTTGCCATCAAAACCACCCCTTTGTGTCCTGTCACTGAGGTACAACAGATAGGCAGGAAAGGACATGGCTTTTTGGAAAAGTCAGATCCCCTTCTGGGTTTTTTTTGGAGGCTAAGCAAGGTAGAGCATCTACATGGGAACTGTGCTTTAATCCACACTGTTTCCAGAAAGAAAGACTTATCACTGTGTAGAGGACTCCACTGAATACTGACTGAAAGTTGTGCTTATATGGGCAAATATGGGTATCCAACTGTCAAGTTTGCATTAGTTCACTACAAAGAGAGAGTGTATAAAAATCGTGAAGAATGGAAATGTCTGAAATACTTCATCTGCTGAACACCACTTAGTTGATATTCATTCCCAAATATATTCTTGGAAGCAAAGATCACCCAGCAAACCCCCTCTGAATACATAAATCAAAGCAAGCAACTATAAAAATAACATGTTCTATCCTAAACTTATTTGCTGACATTTCACATGTTTGGGAACAGTTTGGAAAACCTGATAACGACTGAAGAAACTTTGTGTCTGTATCCAGAAGCCCAAGGAACGTTCCCATTCCAACAGTTATTGCTCTCTGTGGTTCTACAGATCCAACCTGAACTGGACCTTAACTGTCCCCTCCACAGGACTGATACTCTCCCCCACTGCCTCCTTCACTTTGCCAGATACAGCCCTGGCCTGTGCACTGGGGCCAAACTCCTGCATTTCCCTGTTTAAGTTTTGTGCTTTTCTCTGTCTGTGCTAACTTTGCTCTTTCCATATTATTCAACAATGTTTGTTTTCTGTAGATGAACTTCTCCAGCATCCATGGGACAAACAGCAGCTCTATCTCTATGGCTTGGCAACTCCACAAATTCTTATAATCCATGCTGAGCTTAGCACTGGCAAATTTCTACTTCTTTCATGGCTTTGAACCCACTGCCTAACTGGTAAAAATGTAATACACATAATCTGTTAAAACATCAAACAATAATCTGTTGAGTGTGCACAGGAATGAACTTGGTTAATCTGCTGAAGGACATCTATTTACTTCTGTATCTGATCCAGTAAAATCCAAAAAAAGAGTGAAGAGTGCAGGCTCAGACTTCTGTAATATCAGGGTGGATAAACTGAACACAAAAAAGGATTACTCTGAAGATAAACTCCTTTTTTGAGTAAAGCTATTGGATTTGATAGCTTTTAGGACTGCAGAAACACTAATAGCATCTGGGGAGAATTTTCACTAGCAAATGATGAATTTCCAAGTTTATGATAAGAACCATCCCTTCCTCCTCTCTGAAACCAGTCTGATTTGCTTTATCTTGCCACTGCATGAGCTTCTTCACAGCAGGGAACCTGCTTTCAAATTATGGTTGAAACCCACCACGTAATTAGTAAAAATAGCAGTCACTTCATTAGCCACTGCAGCATTCCCTGTCTCCTGGACAATGTGGTTCTTCAGACACAACAAGAAGCTGAAGGCTTGTCATGGTCCCAAAGTGCAAGGAGGAAATTTACCTTTGCTGGATGCGAGGATCTGTTTGCACCAAGGGCAGGATGGCTTCCAGCACTTTGCTTGCTGAGCCTGGCAGCATCTCCAAGACTTTGTTATCAATTGCCATTTTGTCCACAATGGTCTTAAAGTAGCGCAATGCACTGACAACCTCCTTCTCCTTCTCCTCTAGCCATGATACATTCTAAAGAGGAGGGAAAAAAAAGGAAAGAGATGTTAAAATCCCAGTATTTTTAAGGGCAAGGTTCTTCTAACACACCTAGTGTGGTGACACTGAGGTACATTCCAGGAGGAGTGGAGAAAACCCCTTCTACCATAAACACTTTTAAATTGAGTTACTACTCTTTCAGAAGAACAGTTAGTCCAAAATTACACCCACACCTTAACTTTCTGAATTACCTGCATTCCACACTGAAGGCTGATCTTGATCAGTTTTAGGCCAAGATTAACACTACTGATGACATCAAGGGCACTGCTTTGAAACCCAGACTGGGAGGGTGAAAGAAAAAAACGTATCATAGAATCACAGAATGGTTTGGTTTCAAGGGACCTTAAAAATCATCTTGTTCCAACCCTTCTGCCATGGGCAGGGACACCTTCCTCTATCCCAGGTTGTTCCTACCCTGATCCAACCGGGCCTTGAGCACTTCCTCGAGTGGCGCAGCCACAACTTCTCTGGGAAACCTGTGCCAGGGCCTCCCCACTCTCACAGTGAAGAATTTCTTCCTCTAATATTTAATCTAAACCTGCCTTTTGTCAGTTTAAAGCCATCAACCCTTGTCCCATCACTACATGCCCTTGTAAAATATATGAAAACCTCCAAATTAAAAACTCCACTCTGATGAGCCTCCAACCTAAGTCATTTTGTGATGCTGCTGGAACAAGGGAACTCACATGGGTTGCACAGGGACAAACTGAAAGATTTGGCATTGGTGAATGAATGTTGCAGAAGGGAACAATTAATTGGAATAAAGCTGATTTGTGGTCACCAAGTTCCACGCCACCACCAACACTAGAAGAGGAAATTCAGAAGTGATACATGATACTTTAATGGCATTCTGGACAGGGAAAGTTTACCAGAGTTCCTGGAGGACTTTTAATGCCACAAGTAGTTCCTAAGTGAGATTTAAATTAACTCCTGAACACTGCTAGAAAAGGAGCAGAGAGCTTAGCAGAGTCAGATTTCACCCATTATCTCCTCAGTAAATTCAGTTTCAAGAATTAATGACCTATGGGCATTGTGTGCTCCCCATACTCTTGTCAGCTGTTAAACTGCTGCTTTTCTGCAAAATCAGACCAGCAGTCCAAAAGGTTTTAGGAAGAACAATTTATGGGCAGCACTGGTTAGTAATTTGGGGCCAGTTGCATAAAAGGATTAGAATCCCAAGTTCCATCTAGCTCCAACTTAGAAGTCTAAGTGCCAGTCCAAGATCTACAAACCACCCTGTGATTTTCCATCTCATCTGGGAAGTGCCCAGACTCTGCTGCTGCTTCCACTTTTGGACAATATTGCTTGCCAGGCACCTCAAGTTCTGATCTGCAGCCCACAGTGCCCTGAACTCCCTTGCTGAGGAGCATCCTGGCAACTTGCTGACATAAAAAATGACATTTCCCATTTTGCAGGCATGTGCCCTCACCACTGCACAGCTTTTTCCAGGATACAGAATCATAAAACCATTTAGGTTGGAAACAACCTCTAAGATCATTGAGTCCAACCATTAATCTCTGCAGAGGCTCAGTCTCTGAACTCAAAACCATGAAGGTTTTGCACTTCATACGAAATGATCACACATTTCAGGGATCAGAGAGGCTGTATATTCCCTGAGCGAGTATGACCATGGCCCAGCAGTCAGAGCTCTCAAACAGAAGTGAAAAAATGTGGACTGCAGTTCCTGCTCTGATGGCTGTTTATGGGTTTCATTCAACAACTGTTTCCTGTAGGAAGGCTTGAGACTTAATAGCTTAAACACTCTGCCAGCACACAGCAGGGCTGGGCCTGACTGAGTTCAGGGCTAGGAATAAGAAGGGGAAACACAAATGCTTCTGTTGAGCACATCAAGGCATGGGAACCCAGCCACTGGACACTACCTGGGACACAGCCCTTGGTTTTTTTAAGACTTCCCTGCTGGCTCTTTGGGTGATATTCCCTAAGAACACTTCATAATTAATTTTCTTCCAAGGTCCAAAGGTATCATACATAGGTGTGCACATGTGCACACACAGAGACACCAAGAAAGACTATAAACCATAGAGCCACAGGGTGGTTTGGCTTGGAGGAACCTTAAGAACCACCCAGTTCCACCCTCATGCCATGGGCAAAGACACCTTCCACGAGCCCAAGTTGCTCCAAGCCCTGTCCAACCTGGCCTTGAATATTTCCAGGGATGGGGCAGCCAGCCATTTCCCTTTTGGGCATTAAACAAGACAAACTCAAAATTCAGGCAAAACAGCATCTCCTTCCCAATCCTCTGCCTGTCACATAGAGATATTTTTGGATGATTTCTGATTTTCCCTTAAATAATCACTACAAGTACATCATGTATGAGACACAGCTGACCCAGAAAGGGTCACAGTGAGCTGTACAGAATACACCCAATTACAAAAGCTGGAACCATCCCTTTTTTCCCTACATTTTGGCAGTGAAAAAGTTACAATAAGTCTGCATATAGTGTTGAAGGACACTACTGTTCCTACAATATGTTCAATGGTAAGAATCAAAGACAGGGTCCAGGGAACAAAAGGAGGTTCTGAAAAGAACTCCCCCAGTGTTGCCCCCATCAAAGTATAAAGGGGAAGAGGAGAAGAAGGTGTTTGCATGGGCTGAGCATCACCTTCAGCTCACACACAGTGATTTTACATTAATTTTGAGTATTGCTATTTCTGCTCTACAGTGATTATCTACTTCAAGAGCACAAAAATAGCATCTTAAGTACTTAAGAGGGAGAAAAGGATGATATTTGGTTTATCAAGTGTGCCTTCTGACAGAAAATCTCCTGTTTGTCAACTGATGTCTATATTCCAGTGAGAAAACCTGGCAACAATCCACACATATCCTCTTCCCCACTCCCTCCACACAAAGCTAATGAGCTGACTACATCCAACTAATTGATTAGTTGGACAGTAGCTATTAAAGGAGGTAAGGAATGACCCAGAAATCAACAATATTTCACAGTATAAAATTAATACAGCTCAAACAATCATGTACGGTATTAAAAATTATTGCAAGAGATTTGTTTTCTAATAAAAAAGAAAATCTCAATTTGTACACAAAAACAAGTTTTAATGTCCAGCATGGCTTATTAGGAAATCCTCTTGCACTGTTTTTAGGGGAAAGAAAGAAAAGCAAAAACTTCATCTATTATTAACAAGCTAATATGTATTTACTATAGAACAGCATTTTGAAAAGGGCTTTTTATTTCCTAATGCATTTAATGTGGTCACATATCAATTTAAAGGAAGGCCTTTAAATTATCTCAGGATACCATCCTGAAACATCACTGGAATTAAAAGTATTCGAAGAGTACTCTCAGATTTATTTTTTATTTAATTTTAAATAGCAGTGAGCAATGCAAGGTGCTTGGTTCCCTAGAAAGCATATGTACAGTCTAGGGAAAAAAAAACCCCTCATCATCTCCCACCTGATGGTGCAGAATAGGGCAAGGGAGCCCTGCAGCAACTTCTCTGGGTGTTAAGCAAATCATGCAGTGCAAGATAACTGTATCTTGCTGGCTGCTCTCAGTAACAGCACAACAACCCTCAGCAGAGATAATTTATAAAGGTTTGTGTGTCTGGCACTGCACATTGGATGAGACTTAACAACTGGGAAATATTACGAATTATCATAAATAACCTTGACTGTTCTCAGCTTTTGGCTTCAATTTATACTTGAAAACTGACTGCAATCAGTATTACTAAAGAGAGAGTCTCCAGCCTGTAATCAGGTCACAACAGGAGAGGAGATAACACTGATAGGTTTGTGACCTCAGCTCTTGGAGGACCTGAGGTAGGTTGGGTCTGAGGAACATTGTGCTGGGACCAGCAGCTGCTGGAACACATCTGCCTGACTCTCCCTGCTGATGTCACCAGAGATTGAGCACATCTTTGGACCATTTTCAAGGATGTACTCGCCTGGGTTTGGGGTTTTTAAATGGATCACACCCCAAAACCAGGCAGTTTGGAAGCTGTAAGCTTAACCCACAGGGTGTGCATGTGGGGAGATGTGTCAGGCCTATGCTATGTTCCATATGAGATATTTTATGGAAGGAGGTCTCACCATGCTCTCCAAAGGGAAGTAAATGCCTTGATTTAATATTACACATTGCAGTTTGTGAGTAACTATAAAGCAACCCTGAAGATCCATGAGCTGGAGAATTCCACAGAGGACAAAGTCACACGCAGGAATATGATAAACTGAGTACAGGAAACAAGAAACCATCAGGACTAGCAGAACATGGCCTTTACTTACTTTGTTCACTGACTTCTCTGGTGTTTTCACTGTCAGGTCAGCTTGCTTTCCTTTCTTTGAAGGTGTTCTCTTTATTTTTGGTGAATGAAACTTGCCCTTCAACTTCATAGTGAACGAGGAGAGATGGGAACGCTCAGAATCTGGAAAGACACAAAAATACTGGATTAGGGGAAATTTGTTGAAACCAGGAACATTGTGTTACAGCATTATCTGCACCTTGTAAATTTACTGAGTGGAACAGGTTAAAAAAATTAATAAATTGTGACTCTATTATGTTTCCAACCACAATACCACCACCATTTCCTGATTCCCCTTGGAGGCAGCAATGTGGGAATAGCAGGATTGCTGTTGCTCTGTGCCTTAGAGAGAGGAGGAAAAACACCTCTCTTCAAAGCACTTATCTCCAGCAGATCCCAAAGTACTTTACAAAGGAGGTAATCATCATCCTCCTTTTGCACATGAGCAACTGAGCCAAGGGGATGAAGTGACTTGTTCACAGACCTCTGGCACTGGGTGGGCAGGCAGGGTTCTGCCTGGTACCCAGGACTTGTGGCTGGAAAGAACACAATCCAAGATCCTGGCCTTCCCAGGATGCTGATTTCCACCCACTTGGTAGCACTAATTTTAATTGTGGCTCCACGGCCAATCTCAACAAAAATGCCAGCCCTTGTCATTTGCAATGGGTTTCACTTCCAATGTCCCAAACAAACAGGAGGACAGAGGAAGCACTTCAATACCAGGGCATCCTTCACGGAGCTGAACTGTAGAACTGCTCAGCCCATTTTAAAATTGTATTTTCATGGGTTTTTTTGATATCTAAAAGCAGAAGTCTCAAAGGTTTGCAATCATGCCATATGCAGACTTACCACTGAAATATATTTTTATCTGTTTAACCATGAAGCTAAATAAAACTAAGCTGCCTTGTAGAGAGTAATTTAGAACACATTTTGAGCAAAGAGCACTTTAATAAATGAAGGTCTGAATTTTGCTCTGTCTCTCTAGTGACCCAGAAAATTCAGCAGAAGTTACCAAACTTGTCTTTAACTAGATTATCAAGAAAAGCAAGCAGTTTTGCTGTGTGTTTCATTTTTCTTTTAGGCTATTTGGGCACTAACTGCACTGGCTGCAGTGAGTCAAAAGGACAGCCCTGTGCATGCAGCACTGCACCACCTTGTCAGCATGCAGACTGCAAACAGCACAGCCTGCTGAGTCAAATGTAGCACCCAGAAGCCAAATACCACAGGGCAGCTCAAACACTGCTCCTGTACTCAGAAATTACCTAACCACAGCCAAGGGAAGGAACCTGGGCTTGCTTCCCTCCCCATAAGGGTTGTCTCCCTTTAACTTGATTTCCTGGTAGGGTGTTAAGAGCCTGCTATGAGCATGTTCAGCAGAGCCAACACTGGTTAGGTATGTCCTCTGGACCAAAATTTTGCAGGATCCTACAAATAGAAGCTGCATGAGTACAGATCCTAATCTAGTCTGGCTGCAGAACTGTTCTCCATTTACAGAAGTAGAAGTTTTTCAAAGTTTTCTTTGTATCAAGTCCTGTTTAATCCACTGAGGAGGGAGGCACTAAAAACCTTGGTCACTGCAGATAAATCCAGGCATATCAGTTGGCCTCTCAAGAATCACTTACAGCAGCTGGCACCCCAACTTAGCAACAATTTACGTCAGTGCTTTACATCCACAAGGGGATCTCCAAACCTTTAAAACCTCTCTGGCTCCACGGGGTGCTGAAGGTCACCACTGAGAACAGTTCCTGGCTGCTGTGATAACACTCTCGCACTCCTCTCCAAAAAATCACTTGTATTTACTCTGTACACCATATGAGCATTTCCATACATGCACGCACATTCATGCTTGCCAGGAGAAGTCATGGCTCTGAATTAATTTTTTGAGAACTGGCAAACAATGACAATAATTAATCTACAGGGAAATAATGGTACCAGCAACAAATTGTGTCTGGCTCCTCCATGGGCTGCAGCGAGATCCAAACTGCTGGTCTCAGTAAGAAAACAGTGCCTACAAAACCTTTGGTTGGCTATGGTGATAATTATGTCTTGCAGGGACAATATCTGGAAGGGAGAAAGATTTCAGTAGACTACCATTTCCTTTTCTACTTGCCACCAGACATCTCTACCCACCTTTATGGGGCAAGCACGGTCAGGAACCTCCAGAAGGAGATGCACTGTCAGCACAGAAAGTTTCTCTTCTGCTGACAGCAGTTCCCCTTCACCACCACCAGCCTCTTTACCTTTTGGTCACACCAAACATCAAATCGTTTGTGCCCCACACTCCAAGGAAAAACAATACCCACAGACTGAGGACAGAACCAAGTGGTTGGAGCAGAATAGGAACTTCTTAAAATAGTACTAATGAAGTAAACCAGCTGACATTTGCAAAAATAATAAATGTTATTGTTTGAACAGCCCTGCTAAGTCCTGCTTTGAAGATCAGCAATTAATGCAGCTTTTTACTGCCATGGCTTTCCATCTACACCAAGCACTTTCCAGCTCTCATCTGCTCACAAGTTTCTGATGCATTTGCAGTTAAACAAATGAGTCACAAACCAATATTCTCTCACACTCAATTACACGTAGCACTTAAAATAGCGCTTTTCTAGTTCCAAGCACATTACAAACATATCGTTCCCATCCTTAAACAGTCAGGTCTTAACCTTACCCTGCAGATGGGAAGCAGGCACAGAGGTGAAACAATTTGTCTAAACAGAGCAGAGGGTGAGTCAGTGACTCCAGTACAGCATCTCCATCACACTGCAGCCCCTCTCCCCCCAGTCACGGATCAGGCTGTGGAGCTCCTGTGATTACAGTCACTGAATGCCAACAGACATTACTCGGCACAATGGGCTTTAAGGTTTGCAAGCTGATACATCATTCAAGCATTATGAGCAGAATTTGCTTTGTAGTGCATCAGGATGAAGTGGCATAAAGGAGAAGTGACACTCAAGTAGGAAGCTATTCTGGCTCAAAGGTGTAAGGTACCTAAGCTTTTACAGATGAAGCCTGAAACCCTCCTGCAAGGAGCACGGGCTTCCTAGACTGGTTACCATAATGCTGGTCTGCTTTGAAAAAGTAATTTTCTTTACAGTATATCCTAATTTAAATATCTAACATGTCCTGTGTCTGTCCAGTTAAAAGTCCAAACAGCACAGCATGCCTTTACAGATTAAATAATTTGATAACATAGAGAGGCAGAAAATAGAGCCATGGCAGTGCTCAAACCACATCTCCTGTCCCTCTGTTCCTTCCTGCCTATCTCCAGTAACCAAACCCCTTAATGCAGCATTGAGGCTGTTCTGAGCTTGGGAGTCTGCCCGCTGGAAATTATTCTATCCTATTACCCTCGCCTCTTACTGATGAATAGCCAGCAGTGTTTAGCTGGAATCTCAGCACTGGCTTTCTCAACTTCTTTCTCCTCTCTGGTGCACAGGAGGAGGGTACTCTGTACTTACTTCTGTGCCCAAATATTTATAAGGTGAACGGGAAAAGTCAGGGTAATAAACTCGATGGAGTGATTTCAACTGGAAGGGGAAACAAAAATAAAGTTGTATCAAAGTGTTTCTGTCTCAGAGGAACCACTGACTTTCCATATTTCAACTGTCTGAATGCTCTGCTGCTGCACAGAACCGGGAAAAAAACCCCTTCGAAATTACTTTATTACGGCTTTGAGTTTCTTGATTTCTGACTGGAAGCTTTACTACATCACCCGTTTCAGAGCTAATTCCATCCCCTATTAGTGAGGCTCCCGCTCTGTCTTGCTTGAACACACTCCAGCTGTTGAGTCACAGCCCTGCTCAGCTCCCAGCCTTGTCCCCCCTGGCCGGCACGTGTCTGGGGTCTGACCACACACACACCACCACAAAGCTCACGTTACACGCCTGCTCCAACCAGCCCTGCTCTCAGGTGTGGCCACAGGGGTTTTTTGGCTCCCCTCGAGCCTCCAGGGCCAGGGAGACCACAGCATTCCCCCCCAGCTCCAGGTGCTGCCTGCCAGTTTGCCAACAGAACGCTAAATCTGGTGAGGAAAGAACTGCTGGTTTTAAACAATAGTAGATTCACAGGCACGGGAAAAGGCAGATAAACCAGCTTAAGTGCTGGCAAATCTAAGCCCAACGTCCATGGCTGCCATAGTTACTTGCCACTTGGTTTCAGATGAACGCCAGAAAATAAGTCAAAACGTGAGCAAGCTGGTGGATTCCACCAACCTAAGCCAGCAGCAAATTATTTCAAGTCAAAGTGAAAGTTCAGCCTTTTACAGAGCTCAGTCACAGCAGAATTTCCAGCTGCCAGGTCCTGCTCACCAGCCGCCTGTAACCAGCACATGGGAGGTTTTGGAGATGGGAAATAACCCCCCATCTGCTTCTGGACCTCCTGGACAAGTTGTTGTCACTGTAACACAGCTCAATGGCAGGCAGGCTGCAGCAGCTTGCATGGGAAATTTAACTGCTCAACTTGTGCTTGGATCATATAAAAGTAATTGAAAATAGATTTATTTTTAATTAAACCCGTCCCAACTTTAGAATACAGTACCTTTTCTTTCCCTCACCAAAAAATCTAAACCCTCCATCTTCTCACTCTGTGTTCACACACCAAAACCCTGCAGTTTCAGAGGAGACAGAACCTTATAAAGAGGGTTATAGTTAATTTTCCAGCTTGTCCTGACTCTTGCGGCCGATTAGAAAGAACGAAGTGGAGTCTGAAAGTCTTATTCCACAAATGATTCCTTTTTCAAAGACCATTTGGGTCTCTGCTGGATGCACGTATTTAAAAGCTATCAGATTAAAAATAACAGCAGACATCTCTCCCTGTGCCATAATGAAGCTATTGTGCACATTTTTAATCAACTGCTCCTGCCACTTGTGCCACGAGTCCTTTGAAGGCAGCGGTGACTTATGTAATGAGTTACACAACGATGCCCATTAAAATGGCATTTGTTCCCTTGGGCTCAGCTCCATCATTTGGGGAAGACAAAAGGCAAGTTGCAAGGCTTCAGCTAAACCCTAGCTGACAGGGACTTTAAGAGTTCTGAAGCAAAAGGCAAAAATAACGAGCTAGAGTTCAAAACGACCTTTCCACCGGCGAAAGGCTCTGTGAGAGCCAGGGAGAGGCTCTGGGGCTGGGGCTCTGGCTTCTCCACACCCAATCCTGCTCTCAGAAACACGGGAGAACAGGTGATTCAGGATGCACAGACAGGCACATGAGAGCTTACCACAATAATCACAAAGCACAGGTCTTTCAAGATTTTACATGAATATTGCTAAAATTCCCAACATCTTCCTCCCACCCTTAAGGCAAGGGCTGTATCTACCACATCCCCATAAGCACATAGATCTGTGCCTTGGCTAAAGCTGTTGGGCTCTCCTGTAATGCAGACATTAAAATCATAGTGACTGACAGAAATCCAAGCCTTTGAGCTTTGCAGGAAACTCAAACAGCCTCTCCCAAAAGCTGAGTTCCTCCACTGAACAGCTGGCAGAGCTGGTGCAGGAGGTATGATGAGATGCTCACCAGTGTGCTGTGCCAACAGAAAGCTACTCCAGGGCACTTGTAAAACTAATTTCTAATAATTTTGTGGTGGAGGGCACCTCTGTCTGTCTTGTGACAAAATGTTCAAGCCCACCAGCATTTAGCTATGAGGATGGAGAGGAAGGATTAGGGTTGAAGAAGCAGAGGAGGAGAACCCCAGATAGTTCTCCACCCTTTCACACCTGCAATGTGTCACTCAGCCATTACACAGCAAACAGCCTTCAGCTACATTTCACGCCCTCTTTCTCCAGAAGTCCTGAGGATGTTTAGAAGCCTAAAACTGCTGATATGCAGAACTTGTGTGAAGCTGCATGTTCCCAAAAGGATGAACTGGGATCCTGAGTACAGAAAAGACAGAATGTGACAGAACAGAATTAAAATATCCCTTTTAAACATCTCAGTACATCATGGGTGCTACAAAAGCCTCAGACCTATCACTTCCACCTCCATGAGTTTACTTTTCTCAACTTTGCCATTACTCCCATAGACTGAAGCAAAGAGAGTTTATTCAGAAACAAAAAAAAAAGACCTGGTAGGGGACCCGGAAAAGAAAAAAAAAAGGGAGGGTCCAGTGTCAATCAGGAAGTTTGCCCACCCTAACCTTTGTACCTTAGGTGGAGTTGTTTGTAAGCTGCTCCAAGTCCCTCTCCAGGGAATCCAACTGCTAAGAGAGCTGCCAGGTTTTAGAGGAAAACGATGGAGGAAGGGCAGCTTGAGAATCAAACAATCGTTCTTGAGTGCTAAAGAAACTTTTCCTCCACCATCACGTCACCTTCGAAGCAGCCAACGTTTGGGAGCGGAAAGACCGACTGCTCTTTTTCTTTTTTGGCAACATTACAGTGAATGAGCATAACCCAGTGAGCATTAATGATGTGCAATGACAGCACACAAACTCCTCTGGAAAAGGGAGGCTCAGTTCCCTCTCAGCTGGCCAGGCAATGCTCACTGACTCACAGGCTTCATTATTTTTATGCCGCCCTCTGGGGCCTCCAGAGGAAGCAAAACATTTTTATTTGTCAGAGAGCACATTTTTATTTTGATTTTTTTTTTTCTAAGCAACCATGAATGAGGCATCTCCAGCTGCAGCAAACTCACGTTGGAAAGAGCTCAGTGTGTGCAAGGGAACTGGAAGGCACAGAGGGCAACTTATCAATTCAGCCACGTCTCCTGGCTGCAGTGAAAAGGACTGGGTCAGCCAACATCATTTTTATGGTGCATTACTACTACAGCTCTCCTTCCTTCCAGTATCATATTTGGAAGCAAATCTTCACGTTGCAAGGAAGAGAAGATGCCCAAGATCAAGCAGAAGTTCAGAGCAGCTGACCAGGTTCCCTCCTAGTCCATCAGTGCTTCAGAAGAGAGGAACCTCCTTGCATGCAGACACACAAACCAGGAATACTTTAGCTGCTGAAAACTGCAATATTACCCAAGTGGTTTATAAGAGAAAAGGGGAAAAAAAAAGGGCAAAAAGAAACAATTAATTGAACAAGGGAGTAAATCACTGTTTCCTCCAGTTGTTTCCTCCAGCACACCAAAGCTGGCTTTGAGACTTCTTTTAAAAAAGATACTGTAATTTATTGATAAGCAGCAGCAGCAGCAGACAGGATTTCTGCTCTGTTTCATCAGAAAGAAAGCCACTCCAACAGATTGGTGCCATATCAACTCATGAGGAGAAATGTTGCTGTTCACTGAATCACCCACAAACCTTGGTGCAGCATCTGGTGAGTCTCTGGTAATTTCCCATTTAAGTACTGATTTTGCACAGCCCTGTAAGCCCCAGAGAACTAATGGGATTACAACACTGGTAACGTGACTTGTAACTCCCCCTGTGCCAGCAGCACTAGAACAACAAGAGACTCAAGTAGCCTCCAACACCAACACAAGTGCCATGGTTCACACTCACGCTGCTCTACACATGGAAACCACCAAGAATGCTAATAAACATTGACTTTTGAATGGCAAAAAATAGCCCAGCTACAAGGCATAACATCTGCATTACTTCAGCAAACAGCCCCTAACAGAGAAATTGCAAAAGTTGCAAAGGAATCTGTTGAATTTCTCTGTTCACCAAACATGACTTAATATGGGGTCCGTGGGCATCCCCACTCATCTGGTGGCTTTTGGAGGATATGGTCATGACAGTGATTCAGACATCTAAAAATAAAGCCCTGCAGGCACAAGTATGTGTGCACTACCTGAGTCACCCCAGGCTGTGTGGAGCATGTGAGCCAGAGCTCATCTGGTTCATTGACACTCCAAAGCCCAGCAAAAAACCCTCATCACTGAGCTCTGCTTAAACTTTTTCTCCCCTCCTCTCATTTTTCCCAAGCACATTTAGACTCTTTCCATGCTGAAAAACCTCTTCTAGGCTTGGGTTTCAGTCGTATGGCTGCGAGCTTTGAAACTCAGACCTGAAAGATTATAACCCAATGTTGCTGAAGCTGTTTATCCATCTCCAAGGTGACAGGATGTCGTCACTGCCACTGGGCAGGACACCAAGCAGAAAGGCTTTATTTTAGATGCTTTAGGGAAAAGCCTAATTGCTCACAACCTGCCTACAGGTTCAACAGCTGACAAACAAGGTTGTAAATGGAGCCTTGACTTTTTGTCTGCCCCACAGCACTAGCTCTGAATGGGAAAATCTTGGCCCTCTTTCATCCTTGGAGAGTAACCTCAGCTCTCATTCATTAGGCGATGGAAAAAAAGAGAAGCTGGCTCGGATCTGCCTGACACAATTTCCAGTTGCTTTGGACATTACTAATTATAGTCATCTTTATTTTTGACCTCTGATTACAGACTCTCTGCGTATTCAGTCTGAATGGCAAAGCTAACCCCTCTTTTCTAGTAGGCTTGGGAGGAACCTTATCCCCTGCCCAAAAGCCGCCGCCCACACTCATCCGAGCACAAGAAATAAGATCAAAACATGGAAAGCATCTGCTTAAACATGCTCGATTTTATTTCCTTCTTTAGCAAGTGCCACAGACCAAGGGCACCAGTCCAGGTGAGAGTGTGATGTAAGCTCTTTTCCATGCACGTTCCGAGATGAACAACTGCTCCATGCAGGAGCCTCGCTGCTCACTGCTCTGACTGGCACTGTATCCTCGGGGCTCAGATGCTGAAAAGCAGATATTCACTTCAGTAAGATTAAACATGTCTGCACAACTCCAGTGCATCACCACGCTGGGGGCTCACATCTCTGCGAGACAGAGAAAAATGAATTTCAGGAACCAGGCCAGCACCATCTCCTAGAGGCACTGCAATACCAGTGTAAACTTCCCTAATATTGCTTACTCAATAAAACAAGGCATCACAGGAGGGCTATGCAAATCCCTCGACTTTGAAGTACTGCTCTCCTGTTGCCCCAAAGGACCAGCTCTCTATCTCCACACACACAGACAAGTGTGTGTGCAGAGAGATACAGCAGCACTGCAGGTGTGAAATTTCTGATGTAATCAGGTCAGAAGCTGCTCTGACATTATTATTGTGCTGCTCATGTAAAGGGTTAAGAAGCTGCAGGCCATATCCTCAATTCCATACACTATTCTGTATCTGATAGGATCTGCAACCAAACCACCAGCTTTATTGCCTGCCCACAGGCAGTAGGAAATTTTAGTCTTCTATAAGCACAATTTGAAACATCAGTGCCTCCAGCAAGAGGAAACTGAGATGTTAACTGAACTGAACAGCCCAGGAAGGAGCTCCCCCTTCCTTAGCTGTAGGATTAGCACATCCCTAGACCATCATAGTAGGAAACAGGAGGTAGCTTAGGCAGTCTAAGTGGGATGTCTATCCTTTCACTCTACTGCACATAAACATTAAAAGTTACTTTAGCAGTAAACTAAGATTTGTGACAACTTTCTATTTCATCCCGTCTTCTCATGCCTGAATCAAAATCTGGTTATATTGCTCCTACAGACAATAGGTTTCAAGGCAAAGACAAACTGCGGGTCTCCTCAGTCTTTTTTGGCAAAACCTGACTTTAAAACAAACAAGGATAGCTTTATAAAAAGATACAGAAGACTGAACTTCTACAGAAGCAAACCCTAGCAGAGCTGTACAAGTGTCAGCAGCAACACAAAGGGAGTCTGAAGGATCCCATCTGCAACAAAACTGAGCCTACTGAAGACTTCAAGTTTCAGTAGCATGGAAACAGTCACTAGAATTTTATTTGTTAATTTAGTGCTGAAGAAAAGGCAGCTATTCCCCAGCTACTTCAGAATATTATGTAGACCAATGCAGTGACAAGTTTGAAAACCCATTTAACAAGAGGATACCTGAGCCTCATTTCTTTGGTGCTTCATTCTTTGTTGGCATGCAAGGTTATTTCTTGTATCACCCTGGCTATTTGTATTTAACAATTACCGTTATCTTTAATGGAAATTACCAAAAGTGGGCCCTTCTAAGAATCAGTTTCAATTTTTTGATGATCTTCCAGTTTGCTCATACAGGAAGCTGACCTCAAGGTCAAGAAGAAACACCTTCAATGCTGATATACAACAACCCAACAGCTAAAGGGAACTAAGCTAGGGCTGGATTTTACCAAAACCAAAGTTGAACCATATCTCAGTACCTCTTTACAATCCTTCTGAAACTATTCTTTTATCACAGAATAAATCTTGGTGAACTAAGAGCTCCTTGAGTGAGGTTTTTACCAACAGCCCATTCCCTGATCATACCCCATCCCATCCCATGCAGAGTATGGCATCAAGTCTCAAAAGTGAGATCCTGCCCACGAGCCAGCCCTACCTGCCAGGGAGAGACATGAATGCATTCAAAGACCATGATGCAATCCACAAAAAAAAAAGCATATTTTAAAAGACAGTGCCCAGGTTGCGTGGTAGAGAGACCTTAGGATTCTATAAATAAGAAATAATTTTGGACAGTATTTCTATTTAATTTGGTTTTGACAAAGCAGCAGAACCACAACTGCCAAAGCCATTTAAGTGTCTGCAACACAACGAGCGACTGTGTGGTGATCCTGCCATCAGCCCTGAGAGGTGAATCAATACTCATTTCAGCTTGTGCTCCATTGAGCAATGCTTTGCAGCTCAGGAGGTCTGTTTGGAAAACAGCACTTAGTCTTGTAAGGGGAAACTCCAGCTCCACGAGGCCCTGAGGGTCTGGGTCAGGCCAGGCCCTGCTCCATCACCTCCAAAGAGCACAGCCCTTGGCTCAGGTGAGCCTGGTGCCTTGTCAGAGCTTCACTGTCATTAACTTCATGCTCCTTCACTGTGAAAAACATGCCATAACCTACTGATTTCTGCAGCTTTCTGATTTCTGGGTACAGCACAGCAGAAAGACGAAAGAGATGTTTATAAAAATACCTGCGGTGTCGTTAGTAGAAAGGTAAACATCTCCTTTATTAAGACTTCTGGACTTAATATTATCAACTGGTAATGCACAACTCACCTTCACCCTGAGTCTTCAACTGGATTCAGTCAATGAGGAAAAAAAAATTACATTTCAGTAAAGCAACAAGAAACACTATAAATCAACTTTCAACTAATAAACAACCACCTATAATGCTGCAAACACAGAACTGACTTTTTACTTATGACCCACATCTATCATTATTTCTTTGCAGTATAACAAGCAACTAGTACTAAGCATCACTTTTTAACTGCTATCCAATATCACATGAGCTAAAAAACACTTATGCCTAAGGGATTATGTGTCTGAGATGCTGCAGTAAACAAGAAATGGGGCAGACTGGTAGCCCCACAGACCTTTATTTTCTCTCACCTGAAAACTCACAGTAAAAGTGGGAGGAAAAAAAACTATGGAAGAAAAGGGGATGTGGTGTTGCTCATCAGAAATAACTGTGTGTTGAGAGGGGGCTGAGAGGAGTTAACACTGCAGCCATTGACTGCAGGACCTCTGCAAACATCTGCTCCCACAAGGGCAACTCTCCCACAAGGCCCTCCATGGCTTCACAAGATTTCCAATCTGAGCTTGGACTTCATTTATTTTAGCACGTGTTTTCAGGGAATTTCCCTTTCCTTTCTACCCTGTTTACAAATTTACACAGCAAACTCACTTTGCCTCCCTCGCCAAACAAACATAAATTCTGCCTTTTTTCTTCTCTGTGTACTCATGAACTCTGAAGCTCAGCAAATAAACCCTCAGCTACATCTACTTCTAAATTGCTGATATCTGTAGAAGAATGACAGATGGAAGATAATTCTCCTACTTCAGTTTTGGCAACTCTGTAGTCAGAAGTCTGAATACACTCAATGTACCCTCATTCCTCATTACCCTGAAAGCCAGTTATGTATCCATTGCAAAGAGTGCAAAACTGGAAGATGTCTCACACAAATCTTGGAAAAAGCATTTAATTTGGGAAAAGCTGTTTAATTAAAATGTGTTGAAACTCCTGCATCCCTTTGCAAAAGGCTCCTACAGGCTGTTTGAAACCATTTCCATGTCTATTCTGATATTACACACAAGCCACAGGTACAAAACACTCATAATGGGTTGATTGCTGGTATTTGATTAAAAAAACCCAACAACATATAGAGCAGTCACATAATTATCAAACTGGATCCACTCATATGGGGACTCTGAAAGATGCCCCTCACAGAAGACATTTTCAACAGGAATTCAAATCACTTATAAAACAGAATTTTAAAAAATACAGAAAACACTTCAATATAGTCAATTTATGATTTGTTGGCAGAGAACAGAGCAGGTGAAGAGCTGAGCTGGTTTTCTGACAGACTTACTAATCTATACTTCTAGGGAGATGGCTTGAAACTATAACACAGCAGAAATTAACATGATAAAATAGGCAACATTCAAAGCCACAAGAAGCCTGTTGTTCAGATTTTGTAATGAGAGGGCTTTTCCATTCAGTAAAGATAATTCAAATCAAGATGAAGGTTGGAAACTCACACACATTATTCCAAATTAACTCCCTACACAGTTTTACTTTGGAATATGACTGTCCACTTGCAAAATGGATTTAGCTAATTAGAAGGCAAAAGGGCAATATTTAGGCATAGTTCTCACACATATGGCAAGTTTTTTCTCAAAGATAAATAGATAAAGTCTAGCTTTGTTGAACAGAAGTAGATAACAAACCTCAAAGGAAGAGATTTTTCTTGTAGAAATTGTCATTTTTTATTTAAAGGACATCTCTGTGGTACTATAAGGAACCAGGACAACATAACTCAGTCTTTTCCTCTGTAAGGCAGAAATCCCCCTTTTGTGCTCTCTTGTTAAGAATTGAGTCTGCATTTATAAAACAACCCAACAAAGAGATGCCAGCTCCACTGAAACACTTTGTCATTCAGGAACCCCGTGGCAGGGAAGTCAGCTCAGGCCTAACAGCAAAGCTCTAGGCTTACATTCAAACAACAGACTAAACAAAGCCTGACCTAGCACCAAATAGGCATCTAGTTTTTACACAGCAATTTGCAGACTTGTTCCTTTGCCCCTTTAATGTCAAAACTGCCACCTCTGTGCCTCCAAAACGACTGTGTGACGGGTTTGCATTTTACACAGGCAGAAATTCATGGCACAAATGGGTGAGAGGTGGAGATTCAAAGCAGGTGACACTTCTGTCACACGAAAAGCTAATGCAGAACAGACACAAAAACACGTCAGTACTGGCAGAGCAGGTCCCTGGATGATGGCAGCTCAACTCCTGATGTCACCGTGAGTGGCTTTAAAGGACAAACTGATCCTGAAGCCACATAATATTCCTATAATGGGCTGGAAACATGATGCCAGTCACAGGCAGCACACAATAAACAGTTTGACAAAGCTGTGCAAGCAATAAGCAGGTTATTGTGAAAGAAATGACCAACCTTCAGAGCAAGTGACCCAGCACAACCAACCTCACCATCCCTAACAAGCTCTCAGACATAACAGTATAAATGCTTTCAACATTCCAAACCAAGAAACTGCTCCCTCACACTCTTAATTACCTCCCACAGCAAGACAGAGAGGGATTTGGAGCCTCCATAAATTCTCAGTAGTAGAGAAATCAACCTATTAATTTTCTAGCATTAAGTCTACTAGGTTTGTTTTGTAAAATTACCAGCCAAACCAGAGGCCAATAATGAGATGATCTATTTGGAAATAATATTTTGGTTGGAGGAAAAAAAAAGAAACCCTGTTTTCCTCTATAATATCCATAAATCACTGTATTTACAGACTACAGCTTGGGGACTAGGGGCCAATCTAGTGATAGGATTTCTCTTCTGTTTGCACCGTGTCAGCATCTGCTCTCTTCATGTGAAAACAAAAAGCTGCCCAAGGAGATTAGAGCACTTTCACACCCTGAATCACCCATATCCCAAAGAGTCTGCCTAGTTCAGCTCATTAGGAGCACACTGCACTTTGCATTACCTACAATTTTAGCATTTTAAGTGTTTAAATGAAGATATGATTACACTGGTAAAGCAGCTCTTGTTCAACTTCATACAAATATAAAACACTTTGTTATTACAAAAGCTGAAGTCAAATGCTCCAAGGTTTCTTTCAGAAAGTGATCATGGGCATACAAGGTGAACACCAATAAATACAGTCAAAAGTACATCCTCCCCTCCTCAGACATGTTCCTACTGTTCAATTACACTGTGGCAGACACGGTTTATTAAAGGATTTTCACACACCTAGGGACTAACACCTGGCAGTGATTTTTTTTTTTTAACTAAACATTTTACTCCTATAGATAGTGTTTTTATACAGAAGCGCCAAAAAACATCAATAAACAATTATGTCCAGGGTAAAAGGAAACAGTCAAACATGAGAAAAATCACAGCAGGGAAAAATTATATTCCAGAAATAAGAGCAAACAACACAGATTTCTAAGCATGCTGGGGGCTGTAGAGAGCCCACTTAATGCAGATAAGAATTCAGATTGAATTCTGAAGGTCTAGTCTGAAATAATATTCCTGGGGGTAAACAGCTCCATAGAGCACCAGTGTTACAGGAGGATGCTGCTTCTGCCAAATTACCACCACTCTTACTTGAATTCACACCTTCTGGTTGTGTTAATACACAACAATCTTGTATTATATTAACCTCAGTCTATCATTTTACCTCCACAGAGGCACAGGCCAGAAAGGGAATTTCAAAGTTCAAGCCCATTCTCTTGCTGGATCATAAAAATCACCATGTTACCTTATCACACAAAAGGTCACCCACTGGGACCTGATACAAAATGAGAAAAACCAAACCAAGCAAAACCAAAACAAGGAAAATCAAAACAAGGAAACAAAGCACACAAGGAAAAATCCTTAACAAAGAAGGAAAATCTTTGAAATCATCAGTCCGTCCACTTAACTGCTGTTAATTCATAATGATCCTGATTCTTACAGCTACTTCTCAATTTTCAACACTCTGTGTGTCATTTTATTTAAAAACTACGATCTACATTTGAATTTCTGAATAAGAGCACAGATGCACACAACGCTTTGCATGCTAAAGATGTGGCTTTGTGGTGCCTTAAATTTCACACGTGCCCATCTTTTCAACGGCAAATCCGTTCTGACGCTGCTTATTGTTCCAGGATCTAAAAAATACAGAGACACAGCACCTAACACGGGAGTTCTGACAGCAAACAGGCTATTGCAGAGAGGCTCCAGACAGGAGGAAATAAAGAGGCCGCTCAGTCGTCAGTCAGACTCTTTTTAATCAGGTTGAAACGCTTTGCTGCAGAGGGGGGTTCAATCTCTCCAATCCACATTCCCATCGCTCATGCTGCTTTCTTAATTAGCAGCAAGTGGACAACAGCTGTCAGTAGCCTGGAGGCCAGAAAGTTATCAGCAAAAAGGGGGATGTGTTCAGAGAGAGACACTGAGGCAGCCAAGAGATCCATCCACAGCCAACACGAACCATGGAATGGTTTGGGTTGGAAGGGACCTTAAAGATCATCTCATTCCAACCCCCTGCCACGGGCAAGATACTGACTTGAGAGGATGCTCTTCCTGCTGGCTTTAGTCTGGTTGTCCTAATACATGACTAATTGCAATTCAATTATTTTTTAATTTTATTTTTTTGTTTTAATATTCCCGTAACAGGAAAATTTAAACTGAGAATAGAAGGAAATGGCAAGGCCATCTTAATGTCTTGATGAAAATACATGAGGGTCAACTCAAAGGCACAGCAGAATGAAGTCTTCAAGATTGTTGCTGAGGTTTTAAGCATAAAAGCTGAAGCACAGGAGACATGTAGGTGAAAAGATGTTCTCCTTAAACAGCAGAGGGAAACTCTAGCAGAAGCAACTAGAAGCCCTAACCTCAAATAGCACAAAAGAAAAAAACCCTCTACTCAGTCATTATTATTTGTTTATTAAATCCTAGGAGACCAAGTTATTGGTCATAACCTTATTGCACCACACATTAAAGTAATGTGGGTCAAAAAGAAATTTCTGTCCCAAGGAGGTGATACCCTCCGGACAAACCATGTGCTTATCTCAAAAGACAACTCCCTGTCTGGATGATCAAGAAATAAAGTAATTGCTTCCCTGTTGGATGCCCTGATTACTGTCATTTGTGGCAATGGGGAACTCAATGCAATTTGCAGCAATAGAATGTATTATTAAAATTCCCCGCTGCCCATTTGTTGGCGACAAATTGTCAACATCCTAACTTCAACTTCTTCAAAAAAGCCACACTTCTTTTGAATTTGGCTTTAAGTTACCCAGAGAGCAGAGATTTGGAGCAATTTTCTGAGGCCTGGCTGGCAGTTCTGCAAGTTCTAAATATACCCAGATTTCTGAGCTTGAACCTATGCAAGGGAAGCTGGACTGAAGACGGAAGCATTTCCCCAAGCTGCCAGTAGACTAGCAAGACATCTAAAACCCTCATCAAATTAAGTGCTTAATTACAATTCAGACTTTGAGACTCTGGAAATTAGGATAATCTTCTGGGAAATTTAATAGTCTCCCACAAAAGAAATTGCAACATACAAGCCAAAAAAAGCACAGAGTCTGGTGAGTGTCATCCCATCAAATCATACCTTGTACTAGATTCCTCACCCTAATTTCCAGAGAATATGAGGTGAGATCCACAACTTAATTTCAAGTTGTTGAGCCTCTAGGAAAGATTAGGATCAACATAACCAGGAGGCTAAAACATTAACAGTAGTCTCATGTCAAAAGTTGAGAAATGTTTGTTGAGATGAGGTGATGGAGAGTTACCTGTGCATGGACCTTCTCACACTTGACTTGGTGCAGGACCCAGAGACAAGGCCATGAAAGGCACTGCTTGGAGAAGGTCCCAACACTGCCATTTGCACAGCCACTGAAATTTTGCCAGCAAACCATGGCCACAGCCTTGCCAGCCCACTCAGTTCCTCTAGGTGGCATGATCTGTGCACACAACGGTACCTGCATCTTCCCACACGGAGAGATGCCACCACCACACGGCATTAATTCCACTCCACCTGATGAGATCCTTAAAAACATGAACTAACAACCCACTCGCAGGGTTCACAGCTCCAGCAACCACTGAAAAGCCAACAGAAGCTTATGGAGAAGCAGATCTGACCAAAGCATCAAGTTTGCACCAAGGAGGGCAGAAGTTGTACTTGCAGTTCTCACCTCACTACAAGCAGCACTTTCCACCACTCCCCATCATGAAGTCAGAAGTACAGAAGAAATGTTTGCACAATGCTCTAAAAATGTAAAGCTCTAGATGAATGCTGAGCATTACACATTTTCCTTCTTGATTCATGAAATTATTGCCTCAAGGGAAATGGAATTTTTTCTCCAAATAAGCCAGAACATCCCACATTGCCCATTGCTACCACCCTCACGAGCCACAACACCTGAACCACATTCAGCAGCAAGAGAAGCTCTGCTGCTTGTGCAAGATGTGTATGGCTGTTCCTGTGCTGTGACAAACATTCCACTACTTGCTGGTACATCCCTCACATCTCCAGGACAACCCTGCTGAATCAAAACCTCGTGACACATGCAGGATGCACTACAAGCAACATGCAAAAAAAACCTGCAAACTAAGAGGAACAAAGGGCAGTGAGCAGTGACAGAGAAGAAATCATATCCTGGTGTCAAAGACAACAAGGAACAAAACAAAAAGCAATCCAAGCCCAGAGCTCAAATGTAGAACTCGGGAAGTAACTGATCTTGGGCTGGAAGTATCTCAGAAGAATCCACCAGAGCCCTCCACCTTCCCTGCTGCTCAGCTGGCATTGACCAGAGGGGTTTGGGCCAAAATAATAATTTATTTTTCCAGAAAATGCCAACTAAAAAAATTCACTGAGATGTTAATTCAAAGCAAGCTTTTTGGTGGATAGCTATGGAAATATTATATAACCTCATCAGAAGTCAGCTCTGTGATGAAAACCACAGACAGACTATCATAAAAAGTCCAAAGCTGCTCATTAGGAAGCTCAGGACAGGGAGGTGACTGCATTTCCAGTGTGTGCCCTGCCTAATTCGGGTCCTGGTAGAAACTCAGTTTAAGTAACATGGGTGCTGCAATGCCTGGGAATGCTCAAAGCCAAGGATCCAGCAGAGATGCCTACTTACAGAAACAACTGCTATATTAACCCAACATGGACTGAATCAATTAAATTTGTACCCTGGAGCAAGAGTTTGGGGAGTGTCCAGACAAGCCTTTACAAATATGAACTCGCCTGAAGTTAAATACCTCTCTGTAAACCATCCTACAGATTTTGATAACCTAACAACCAGAACTTTTTCCCCCAATATAAAATTTCAAGCAAGTGAAAATATGAAAGCAGTTCTTGATTCAGCTCAACTAGACTTTGGTACTGATCATTTAAGCTTGTGCTGCTTCCTACTGATATTAAGACTCTCACAACATTTTTCCTATGACTTACTCATAATGAACAGCTGCTCTGCAACTGCTGGAGTCAGCAGGTACTTCCTGCCCTGAAAAAAGTCATCAATATATCTCAGTACAGAAAATCATAGTCTCTTTAAAACAATTCATGATAGGGTTTAGATATTAACTGGCTTCACGCCACCGTCACTCCCTTAAACAATGGTTACACCCTCTATACAGCTAAAAATGAAATAGTTGAAAAGGAAGACGTTTTATACAAGTTCCCAGGGTAAAACACATCTGAGAAGCACTGGTCTGGGACTGACATTGTTCTACTAAAAGAATAAATATCTGAGCCCAAATTGTATTTCCTTTACCACCTCCCCAGACTCTCACAAGAAGAAAATCCCTCTGAGCTTCCCTTTTATACTTCTGGTGCTCTCTAATGGAATGAAACCCCAGCACTTTATAAAACCGTAAATAAATTAGAAGTGCTGCAGATTATGATTTGCCCTTTTGTTAACATTGCTTGTAGCACCAGCAAGCCTGTTTGCCAGCCAAGGAGAGCTCTGAAACTCTTTCAGTGTTGACTTTAAGCTGAATACAAATATTGAGTGATCTGCTTGTACAGAGTCCTCAAGTACAGCAAAGCATAGCGATGCTGCTTACAATGCTGCCAGTGAGACAGGGTGTCAAAACAAACATCATTGTATTAATTGCATCTGTTGATGAACCAGCCCGAGAACAGCCTTGTTTCAATCACGGGCTTTGTAAGACAGTACTGAAATGTTACTGTGAGTGTCGAGATGGATGAGTCAACAGATAAAATACAAAAGCATTTGTAAGGAGAGTCTCGCTGGAGTAATTTGATAAGCTGCACAACTACACAAAATGATGGTCTTTATTGACACAGCTTGCTCATACAGTCCTTAACCTAGTTTTAGGTTTCAGTTTTGTTTTCTGCAAGCTTTCCAGTCACAGACAGGCAAACACACATGTCCTGTTACCTTTGCAAAGGTGAAAGATCAGTAGAGGCGTTACCAATCTGAGAATAGTGCAGGAAGTCCTGTCAGATACTGATCCTTCTCACTGGGGGAGTTTACAATGCCTCTCCTTGGTATTTTGGAAGCTTTCCTTCACCTTGTGGAGTGAAAGACCTCTCAAACCACCAGGTAAATGTAACACTGGGGGCTCAGGGTCAGACCAATGCAGGAAGCACTGGCTCCTTCCATTCTTACTGGGCTGGAATGATCTCTGCAGTGTCACCTAAGGTCAGCAGATTCAGGTTACTGAAAGAATGACATTTTAAACCCGACCTCTCTCTCTCATCCAAAACCATCTGCAACTCATCTTTTAAGGCCCAGATTATTCATTCTGGGGGGAATTATCCACTAATCAGTTTTTATCTCCAAACTAGGTCCTCACGCTTGCAGCTGGCCAGGAGCTCAGTCTGGCAGAGCTTTTGGTTGCTTCCACTCTCAACATCTCCCACAGGACAGACTTTAAAATACATGTGATGGCAGCTCCATGTGCTGAGGAAACTGGCACAGATTCACCAGCCAACACATCATGTGCCAAGGTACAGAGGCACAAAGCAAGGCTTCAAGTTATGAGTCACTTTTACTGGGCTGCGCTTCAGTTCTTTACATCTTAATGCACAGGGAACTGCTGTGTGAGGTTTTGCACCACCAGGATCTTCTGAAGCAGGATAAAAAGTAAGCCAAACCAGACTGCACAAGAGGAAAAGGTACCAAGGACTCCAGTATTTCCTCCCAAATACATGTGCAGATACAGAGGTCAGCACAGACCTCGGGCTCCTCAGCACATTTGCTCACTAGCCCAGCTGCCATTCTGTGTTTGTCACAGTCAAGTGTGAAACTCTAGAGAACCATGTGGTCAAGTGAGTCAGACCCCTGCAAACGCTTCTCCCTTACTTATTATAGTTCATCCTTTTGCTACAGCTCTGCCCTGTGCCAGCAAAGTGTTTCATATCAACTGCTCTATTGCTATAAAAGTGGTTCCTCCAGTTCCTTCCAGTCACTGGTCCATGCCATGGACCAGCATGAAATTCATGCACATCTCCATCTCCCAGACCAGACATCCCTACTCTGCAGGGCCTTCAAAATAAGAGATGCCCTTCCTTTGCAATTATGATGCAAAAAACCCCATAAAAATCCAGGCAGATAAGCTGCCTCCTGCATTTCCAGAGGTCAATTACTGCAAAACTTGCAGATTGCATCAGGAAACACAACAACATAAAGCTGTGGTGTATCTAATCCTCAATTTTGAGGACTTTGTTAAAACAAAACCAAACTCACCTGGATTTCTTCTGACAAGCAAATCATTGAACTGGCCAAAAACTGTCTTTTACAATACAAATGAGAAATTCTAGGGGTTCTTCAGCTGGTACGAAACAGGAAAAAGGGCATTTTACAGCTGTACAAGTGAGAATATTTTGGGAAAGAGATGTTTTTAATTCCCTCTAGTTCATTTAATATTATCTAAACATCATAGCTTAAGGTAATCCTGATAGACAAAGCAGGCCAGACCTTCCTATCCAACACAGTACAACAGGAACTGTATCAAAAACACTCTCTCCTCTCCTTGGATAAAAAAACAGGGATGGAGGAAAAGAAACCACTTACATTGAAGAGCAGGAATCTACCCAGACCCATTTGTTCTACTCTGAAAGTATTGACAGATGAGTAATGAAAACTGCTGCAGACACAGGCTGTTCTTCAAGGCAGCATCAGTTAATAAACCACAACCACAGCTGTAAAAATATTAAAGAATTTAACTAAATGACTCCTTCAAGGGCACAGGATTGCAGGAAGAGCCAATTTTTGTGCTTTGTTATCACCCCAAAAGTTGAGATCATAGCGTGCAATATCAACACAAACCAGTGTTACTGTTTTGGATATAAAAGCTTTGAATAACAATTTCATTAAATGTATACAACTGAGTACTAATATTTCTAGCATGATTTTTTTCTATTATGATAATATTTGAAACTTAGTATACAGTGTTGCCAAAGCTTTTAGATGTGAATTATCTCATCTGAGAAGAATTAAATTATAAAACCAAATTAAAATAACAGTAACAATACAACTCACAGCCTCTTAGCTCTCAGAATCACAGAACCACCAAGGCTGGAAGAGACCTTCAAGATCATCTGGTCCAACCATCAACCCACCATAACTACCCCTAAACCATGTCCCAAAGAGCCACATCCAGACTCTTTTGAACACTTCCAGAGATGGTGATTCCACCACTACCCTGGGCAATTAATTCCAATGCCTGACCAGTGTTTCAGTGAAAAATCTGAACCTTCTCCCAGGACAAGCCACAGCACTGGTCTGGTAACATGGCTGAGAGTGGTGTTTTCAATGAGTTACCAACCTGGGATGCCAGACTTGATTCAGGATCTCCATTAAGAGCCATGTCAACAGTTTGTGCACTCTGGGATTGATTTCAGAATCCTTTATTTGATTGATTTCAGAATCCTTATGCTTTCACTTGATGGGGGAATTTTTTTATGACATTGGCAGTGGAGCTCCAACAAACTGGATGACCAATGGCTCAAACCTTAGAGACTATTATTTATACTAAATACTATTATTTATACTAAATACTACTATACTATTATTTATACTAAATACTTAAAGAGCTTGAGAAGTATCAAAACAACGACATAAGCAAACAACAACCTTCAGACACTGTTAATAACAACCAAAACACTCTTACACACCTTGTTGCCAGACACTCTCACTCTGATATGTTTCCTTAGTTTTCCCTTCTCTATCATGTTAAATGCAGCCAGAACAACATGTGTAAAAATACACATTTAGGTGGTAACTCTGAGCACAGATAACTGTGGTCAACTACCAGAGAAGCATTTTTTCCTTACACACACATAGTAAAAAAGCCACAATGATCCCAACAATCCCAGGCAACAACACAGGTTACACCAATGTAATTGGCCAGTAAGTCCAAGAGTTATAACAGATGAGTAAGTTACCACTCCTGCCTTATGAAAGGATGCTACAGATTAAATAAGTACAGACAAGGAGCAAGCTCATCTCTTAGAGATGTGCCAAGTTATACATCAAGACTCTGTGGTTCTTCTTCAAAGGGATATTGCACACCTGAGTATCACAAAATTGGCCACAGAGCATCAGCTCATGGTAAACAATGTACTTTAAACACCATTCCTTAAACTCACTGGATCATTTTAACAGGGTGGTTCTATAATGTTCCTAAGTGTTTCTTCTGTAAACTACAACAGCCCTGATGGACAGAGCAGGGCACAAAAGTGCCCCTGTTTCCAGTGAAAAAGAGCAAACAGCCATGCACAGAAAAACCCCTCAAAACTAAGCTGAAAACAGAGAAACTCCCCATCTCCATTTCGGTCAGTTACGTTCCAGGTATTGCTCATAAAGAGACAAGATTAAGGGTTTTTTAAAGTCATGTGACTGCCAGATGTACAATGTTGGGCACTGCAA
>WEIV01029937.1:7562-110636 GCA_013390005.1 Calyptomena viridis | reverse complement strand
CCGGGGCGGGGCCGGCGCGGGGCGGGCACGGGGACCCCGCGCATCCCGGAATCCCGGAATCCCGGGATGGGCGAGGGGCGGCGGGTGCTCTCCCTGCCCGAGCACATGGCCCGGGATCGCGGGATGTCTCCGGCGAGGGAGACTCCACATGCCCTGTCTGGGCAATGTGTTCCAGTGCGCGGTCACTGCACAGGGAAGAAGTTCTTCCTCGTGTTCAGGTGGAGATTCCCACGCATCCGTTTTTGCCCGTTGCCTCGTGTCCGTGTGGTTGGCAGCACCGAGCAGAGCCTGGCTCCATCTTCTTGGCACCCCCCCTTTAGATACTTAAACACATCAGTGTGGTCCCCTCTCGCTTTTCTCGAGGCTGAACAGCCCCAGCTCCCTCAGCCTTTCCTCGTATGAGAGATGCTCCAGCCCCACAATCATCCTTCTTGCCCTCCAATGGATCTGCTCCAGCAGTTCCATGTCCCTCTTGTACTGAGGAGCCCAAAATTGGACATATCGAGGGATTTAGGCAGGAGCCCGGCTTGGGACCCCCCGGCAGTGTGAGGACACGGCACCACGGGGCTGCTGTGACCTCAGCTCTGCACCCCAGGGCAACACTGAGGGGATGGGGGACACCCCGGAGAAGTTCTGGGCATCGTGGGCGGTTTTCCTCACAAAATGCAATCCTCTGGGATGTGGGATTGGGAGGAGCAGGGATCCCCATCCTGCACTGCCGGGGAATGTCCCAACCCCTCAGAATCTCCTCAAGCCTCACAGACACCGCCTTTTTCTGAATTTGCTGCCATGGCACAATCTTCCTCTTGGAGAAGTCAGCAGCAAAACTACAATTAATCGATTGCAATTAACTCTCCTACCTGAAAGGAGTTTGTGATGAGGTGGGGGTCAGCCCCTTCTCCCAAGCAACTAGTGACAGAAGAAGGGAAAACGGCCTCAAGTTGTGCCAGAGGAGGTTTGGATTGGATATTAGGAAAAATTTCTTAATGGAAAGAGTTGTTCAGCATTGGAACAGACTTCTCAGGGATGGGATGGAGTCGCCATACCTGGAAATGTTCAAAAAATAAGTAGATGTGGCACTTGGCACTATGGTTTAGTGGGTGTGGTGGTACTTGGGCAAAGGTTGGACTCAGTGATGTTGGAGGTCTTTTCCAACCTTAATGATTCCGTGATTCTATGAAAAGGGAGAAGAGGGGGGATCTGTACAAACCTGACAGGGTTTTTAATTCCAACTGGACACCAGTGCTGCTCCTGCAGAGCATCCTCACAGCATTTATGGACACCCCAAATCCACACTCAGCACAGCTGTGGCCAATGTGACCCTGGGCAGCCCAGCACAGCTGCTGGAAGTCCCACAGACAAGCACTGTTCTCCCACTCCCATTCCTGGCTGCCTGACACCCTCAGCTCTGTATTTTCCATCCTGACCAACACACTTGCTTTAATTTGAGCCCAGGGAGCAGTGGCAGCTCCCTGGGGATAAGTGTGTTCACTCCAGAAGGAAGCTACAGCAGAGCCAGTGGGGATGGATCTAGGCAACAGTAAAAGAATTATGGTCCTACTTGAAAATTAACTCATTTCTACAACTTAATTAGGGACAAACATCACAGCAGTACCATGACTTGTAGGTAGCACCCTGTGCCACAGGCCAATAAATCCCTGAAGCCTGGAGAGCTGTCAGAGGCTGTTTACTTCCCTTATCAAATAAATCATTCACGAGGTTGCTATTTTTGTCAGCTTCATACACAACTTTTAAAGTGACTTCATCAGCCTGTCTAAACATCTCACATACCCGGGGCTGGGCACGAGCTATAGGAGGAAATGTCTAAGAGGAAATATCTAGAAATGTATGCATTTTTCTCTCATTAATTTTTTCATTGAGAGGCTTGTGGAGAGTTTCTGAGTACATTTGCTCAATAAATCTAACAGAAAAAGATTTAGGTGCAGGTTCTTCTCTCTCTCACACAGATGTAAGTGTTGTAGCCACGCTGAGCTGTGCTGACTCACTTGTATTAGTGAGCAATAGTAAGGAGGAGCTGCAGAGGGTGATGCTAATGTGAACAGACCCGACTGTGAGTACACACAGGAAGCAGACAGATGAAGTAAGAAGCTGCTATTCTTACACCCTCCGTTTTCAGACTTGGGCAAGGAGAAGAAGGAGCGTGTGTATAATAAAGTGAGATATGAACAGAACAGCTACTAAATTGGAAGGTCTTTTCATAGTCTCTGATATAAAAAGCCCCGTTGTGCCCAGGATGTGTTGCCTTCTGGGGGATGCTGGAGTTTCTCTTCTCTTTTCTGCATTAAGATGTAACTCGCAATGCTGGGGAAAACCTGATGGCTCTAAATATCCCATGGAGTCATCTGGGGAAATATGCCCCAGGGCTGAATGTGCTGTTATGGATAGAGCCATGGCCAGGAGAGCTGGAGGAGAGCTGTGAAGAGAGATGTGACTTTTCAGGCTGTTACAGAGCGGAGGGAGATCCCATGGGAATGGTTCGTGCTGCACGCTGTGGGTAGAGGAAAGGGGATGACAGAAGCTGGTAACCTTCAAGAGGCAGCAATACTGAAACACCCTATAAAAGCCAATTTTTCAGGTGCTGATACTATATCAGGGAGAAGAGAAAAAGATGTACCTGCTTTGCTATCGAATGAGAGTGCAGGGGTAAAATTCACGTTGCAGTAAGAGGCATGCAAGGTGGGGGCAACAACTGGAGCCCCCTTCCCCAAATGTTTTTTCACTGGGAGAAACTCCCTGGCAGCAAAGCTGCCGGCAGCACTCAGCAGATGGTTGGTCTGCTCGTGCAAACCCGTCCGATGGATTCTGCCTCAGCACCTGGGGAAGACCAGACATAAACTGCAGCTCCACTGGGTCATTTCCTACAGTGAGTCACTGAACTTTACAACTGACCCACTGAAGAGGGGAAATTGTGCAAGGGACGCCAACAAGACTATTGAGGTGTGCAATTAGAGAAGAGCTCTCCTGCCCTCTAGTGCCCTTCCCAAATCCCGGACTGCTCCCGGCCCAGTCCTGTTCTGCTCTCCAGTTTGTTCCATCGGGGCTGGGGTCATGCTGGGTCTGTCCCTGCAGAAATGCCACGAGATAGCGGCCGTTCACCCCCAAACACAGCTGACCAAGTGGGTTTCAGAAATATCAGAGATATTCAGGAATATCTGGGATTATGTACATTTAGCGAACTACCTTCTGGATGCCTTATGGATCTTGGTAACATCGCTGGGCAGGGTGACCACCACTTGTTTAAGACACAACGAGCTCCCTGAAAGACTTTATTCAAGTGACAAACACACCACAGTGACCCGATGTGCCCCTGCCACCACCTCAGCTCAGCCCTCAGGTTGGGAAGTTTTGCCACTGGGAAGAGGTGAAAAAAAATTTAGTGGAAGTAACTAAAGCAAAAGGGCAAGAGTCTCACCCCCTGTTAATGATTGCAACTCTTCTGAGGTCTTCAGGGGTGGAAAAAATACAAGTGAGATGCCAGTACATGGGGGAGGAGAGGAATTGTTCAGGGAAGAAGAAGACTGAAGGATCACAGGGGAGCGAGAGACTCAGAGGAGAGATGCAAAAGGGGGCAGAGCTTCTATGTCAGTCCCCTGGAAAAATAAATACTTGCTATGGGCTGCACCAAAGTTCATATAAGGGAAAAAAGGCAAATGGGAGACCTTGATTCTGGGCACTTTCACCTCCTTGAGGAAGGGTCAGCGTTCAGGATTTTTCAGTGCAGCAGCTGGTGGTGCCTGGCTGGTCCCAGCTGTGTGACAGACCCTGGTGCTCTGTGTGCTGGAGTGAGAGACAAGTTATTATTTGGAGACCTGGTGGTCTGGGCAGACGGGGCAGACGTGGGTTCCCCCTGTGCATCCCCCGTGGCCGTGGGGCTGGTCCCCCTGAGGGCTCTCACCCTGCACTCGCACACTGCAGAGCCCCGTAGCAGTTTTCACTGGTTCTCCCATTCCGACACTTGCTTTCTACCGGCTTTTTTCCTTTTAAAAAAGCAGAATTTGGGTGCTGGCTCTAGAGGGCAGCATATGCCGGCACATGGGGCTGGGGGGGCCACCGCTGATCCTCCCCCCGGCCGTCGCAAGCGAAGCCTTCGGTTCTGAGGAGAAAATCCCGACAGTGTTATCCCGAGGAAGCAGCCGTGAGGATGCTCCCCAAAGGCACACACCGACCCCTGAGCATCTGAGCACTGAAAAGGGGGAGCAGGAGCAGAGAGACCCCGGCCCGGGCAGTGGGTGGGTTCACTCTGACTCCAGGTGGGACAAGGAGTGATAGAATCATAAAATGCTTTGGGTTGGAAGGGACCTTTAAAGGTCATCTAGTTCTAACTTCCTCTGAAACAAGCAGGGACACCTTCCACCATCCCAGTTTGCTCCAAGCCCTGTCCAACCTGGCCTTAAACGCTTCCAGGGATGGGGCAGCCACAGCTTCTCTGGGCAACCTGTGCCAGGACCTCACCACCTTCACTGTAAATAATTCCTTCTTTATATGTAATTTAAATTGACCCACTTTCAGTTTGAAACCACTACTACTTGTCCTATTGCAACATCCCAACCTTGAAACACCTTGGTCCCTTCCCTGCTTGGTCACAGACCTTTGACTTGTTTTGATTTTTTTTTTTGTTCTCCAGACAAACCTCTGGAAGGGATGAGGGTCCAACACCAAACAAGGGAAATTTCAGCCCACACCCTGAGCTGCTGCCTGGCACCATGAGCATGTGCCCCTGCCAGGACAGGGCTCTGGACCCTCAGCCCCCTGCTCAGACTCACTGGTGGCTTCAGGAATCCAAGACCAGCAAACCCTCTGGACGTCTGGGATGTGCTGCTCACTGTTTCAGGGCTCCCCATCTGTAAAAAACTAACAGCCAGGCAGGCAGGAGAGTAGAGACTCAGGTCACTGTGACTATGGGGAGTTAACAAAAAGTAATAAATAAATTGCACTCTCATACCTGTTAAAGTGGCAGCTTAAAGTGAAGCTTTTCAATGTCCTTCTCTTAATCTTTTGTGAAAAGAAGTAAACAGGAAAAAAATTTTCAGCTTCACACTGGCACAGGAGGATGAGGTGGTCTGAGGAAGAAGGCTGAGAAGAACTCCAGGCCCTGGGATTATTAAAAAGAAAAACTGAGAAAGATATTAAACAATTTTTGGCAAACCCTTTGTACATTTAAAGTAATCAGGAAGGTGAGGGTGGAAGGAGAAAAGGCTATAAAGGTTCTTTCTCTGGTTTAATCTTTTCTTTCTCTCTCTAATCTTTCTCTACTGGGCTCTATATTTCACAGTGGAAACATAAGCATGTGAACAGCACCAGAACAATATATACAGGCTAACAAGCCATCTGGTACCCTGAGGTGCTTCTATCAGCACTTCCTCAGTGGTCAGATGTCTGGCTGTCCTTTCACCTCACCACACGTGGAGGTTCACATTGATAGCTCATCCTCCTGGGGTTTATTGGGATAGTGGCAGGTAATTCAATAAAGATCTTTGCTGTGCCTGGCTGGAGCTCAGCTGAAACAGAGGTTGGGGGTTTTTGCTTAAGTTAGCCACATGAATTAAACATTTGCCATGATACAAAGAGCTAAGAAAATGTAAATTTCTGGAGCCACCTACTGATAAAGGACAATACGAGAGGGGAGACCAAAAGATGCAAGAGACAGATAAAGCAACCTCCTGTCTCCAAACTGGTGGAATCAACAAAACTCACTCAAGATAACACCAAACAACCAGAGCGCACGCGCAGAGGAGAAAAGTTCAAAAGTTCAGCTTCAGGAGAACTGGCCTTTGACCACCAAAAGGAGCCTTTCTGGGACCACCAAAGCAAAGGACGCATGTTCAGAAGGGCGTGAACCCAATTAACATACAAGACCAGGACAGGTGGGGCAAGGGGTTGAATATGCATGAAAGAATTATGTAACCCAATGAATATGGAACACCTTTGTAAATAAAAACGGGATTCAGGCTGGAGTAAGTTACACAAGTCTTTGGAGAAATATCTCCCTTGTGTCCAGCGCTGTTTACATACCCACTTCATAATAATCAAAAGTTATGGAGTTTTCTTTATTCCGCATCGTTTCACAGCTGCTGACTTTGCTGACCACATCATGGTCCATCTTTGCTGTCCCTGAAGAGCAAAAGCAGCTCCAACCAGGGCCTCTGGATCCTGTCTGACCCCTCTGTGTTCTGCTGAAGATGGAACACTAGGAGATGGACACATTTCTGTGGTAAACACTCCCTTTCAATCAGAAGCTGGTCCTGTTGGTCCTGCTGCCCAAAACTCTTGGAGGAGCTCCACATCCATGCCTGCTTCATCACTGTGCAGTTCCCATCCACCTCAGTGAAGGAATGCAGGACAAGTCACCATAGAGCCACAGGGTGCTCAGGAAGGACAGGATGGAGGGACCCAATTCAGAGCACCAGAAGCAAACCCAGCCCATACACAAGCACTCTTTAAAACCTTGCTTTTCTTCCAGGTCATTTTCCACAGACAAGTGACCCTTCTTGCCTCATACCACAGAGCAAGCAGATGCTGAAGGTGAACCAAGTCACACCCTGCAGGAAAGAGCGGAACGAAAATGAATCAAAAAGAGGAAATCAAAATCAATATTCTAAAGTCGAATAATAGAAATTGTGTTATGGAAACAAAGGTCACCCAGGGAAAAATGTAATTGGATGTGACAGCCTAGATTTCCTCTCTCTGCCAATCCCGGGTGTGGAGACCTTGTGCCCAAGCCAAAGTGTCATGTGCCCACGTGGCTGAAGCACCACAGAGTCCATACAGCCAAGAGCAGATGCAGGAAGGATGGGGGAGAGAAACTTGTGGGAGCTGGGGGAGATGCAGGTGGTTGTGGTTTGAAACAGCAGAGGTCTTGCAGGGCAGGAATGAGCTGTGTTGGCGAATCCACCTGGGGAGCCCAGGATGGAATAAACAAGGCTGTGGCGGGTCAGGACTGAGATGTGCTGAATCCTGAAGATCCACGCTCGGGAAAGGCAGCGCTCCCTCTGAACAGTGAGTGGCACCAGCTCGAAGGATGTGCACGGGAGAGAGGGAACGTGTTTGCTTGTGGAAGGGCATCACTTTCAGTGCAGAAAGTCAGCTTGGGGCAGGCTGTCCTCTCTGTGCCTCAGTTCCCCCTTTTGTAAAACGGCCCTTTCACCTTTGCAATTAGACAGGAAAGGCACAGATACCTCTGGATCTCATTAATGAGCACTGCAACCGGCCTGGCAGCCAGTACAAGGATGAACCAGCGATTCTCACCCAGCCTCTCTGAGGTCCCTCTCAGGAGTGTGCAGGGTGATGAGCTGCAATGTCTCGTGCCAGTGTTCGTTTTGGCCCTTGTGGCCCCGAAGGAGGGGCTGGCCCACCCCCCCATCACTCCCATTACACTGCACAAGCCCCGGTACATTTCAGACAGCATTGGAAATGTGGGGCATGTACCTCTGGTAATGATGCAAACTTCAAACCATTATTTCTCAGCCCTGAGCACTTCTGTTCATCTCAAGCTGGTGCTGATGGGTTGTTTAGTGTAGTTTGTTCTTCCTTCTTTTATTTTAATTTGTTTTTAAACTTGACCTCCTGATTCCTCCTGGGAATCTATGCTGTATTCTTTTCATTATTTCTTTCTTTTTTTTTTTTTCTTTTTTTTCTTTTTTTTGCACAAAGTCAGCAGCAGGGAGATAAACTTCCCATGAAATCCGTTTGCCAACAAAGCTTTCTTTAGCACAACTGACAATGGAAAAGCAAAACTATTGCTCTGGCTGGACATGACATTTCCAGCACCATGGTGACCACGGCGGCTGCTCTCTGTCCTCCCACAGTTGTCCCAAGGGTGACCTTCAGCTCCATGAAATACTGATTTTTCTTGTCAGCTAAGAGCCTTCCAGCCTGGGCTGGGGGATCTCACTGTAGGAGCTGGAGCTTCTGCATTCTTTGGCAGCCCCATCTCAGCAATGGCCTCTCCAATTGCTCCAATTACCAGCTTCATTACCTTGTTTTGCTTCTTTTGGCCTTCAGTGCTTCCCTGTAGACTGTGGTATTTGGGGGATATGTCCTGTGGGCTTAGAGGTGGCTGGATTTAACCAAGGAATAAGGAGAGAAAAGTGTGGTGAGGTGAAGGGGTTGGAATGTCTCCATTAACCATGGAAGCTCCAGGGGGCTCTGGAGAAGGCACAAAGCTCACACACCTGAATTCTGCCCCTATCTGTCTCTGCCCATCTAACTGGAGAGCCCCAAAGCAGCCAGACTGCCCAGGGAGCTGTGACCTTCTTCCCAGCTCTCCAGGCTGGCCTGTGTCCCCAGGATGGAGCTATGGGATGACAGCACAATCTGTTGGTGAGGTGATGGGTGGGCACAGCCAGCCCTGGTGCTCCTGCATCTCCTGCCTGGAAGAAGGGGCACAGATGAGCTCTCAGCAAGAGCAGCCCCTGCACTCCTGCAGGTCACTCAGCCCTCAGTACAATTACCATGGGAGCAAATCCTGTTTTCTCTCCAGCTTAAAGGTGGACAGGGTTTAGCTCTGTTTCTGATAGAAGTGACACATCTGCAGGCTGGATGGCAGGAAACCCAGCATGCAGCACATTTCAGATGGACATCAAGACTCATTTCCTTGTGGATGCGACAGGAACAAAATAACCCCCCAGCAAGCTGGAAAAGCAGTAAAAGGCAAACTCCAACTTGAAGGACACCCAAGGGATAAAGTCAGGGAATCATAGACCAGTCACCTTCCAATAACAAAAAAATTAATTGATTTAACTAATGAACTATCCAGGTGAGCAGGATGACCCTCTGGCAAAGGGGCTTGTCCCACCCAAAACACCTACACAGGCAGTGGGGCATGCTCCCTGCCACTCCTGGGCTTACAAGATTTCCCAAGGATCCAAATAATGTTGTATAAATTGGGCCATCTCCCCAGTTAAATGGAAGCCTGTGCACTGCCTGCATCCCCCTGTGGATTTGGATTTGCAAACACAAGGAGCTGCTGAGGCTGTGGATGTGCTGGGAAAGAGCTGGAGCTCGTTGGAGGCCCGTGGGAGCAAACCAAGGAAGGGGAACACAACTGCTCCCCATTACACAGGGATGCTGCTAAGGCATGATGTGGAGCAGTGACATCACTTCTGTGTCTGAAGGGTCCAGAGAGGCTCTGGATTGTGCAGCAACAAGACCTGGAGGGACTTAAAATAGCTCTGTGAGTCCCAGCAGTGGCTGAGCAATCAAGAACTCAAAAAAGAGCAGGGGATCTCAACTACTGTGGCAACACCAATGCAAACACAGGGAGAGAACCACAGATCCTTCTGCAGGGGTCTCCCTGAGAGATAAGCCTTCAGGGAAGCAGCCTGGGTACTGCTGCCATCAGGTCCAGGAGCATGGAATGCAGTGGGCAGAAGTTGTCCCTTCCCAAAACCAGTGGGTTTGGACAATGCAGGGAGAGGCAGCAAACCTGCAAATATTGCTGTGACTTTATAAACTTCACCTTCAGCAGAGTCTACTCATCAGCCCGTCATCTTAGCCAGGATAGAGCAGAAATGGAAAAGATCCAAAGAAGGGCAACAAATAGTATCAATAATCCATGAGAAGAGATTAAAAAGATTTAGGACTATTTAGTTTTAGAAGAAGAGGAGATGGGATAGAGGTGAAGATGAGGAGGGCATGGCAAAGGCATACAAAGCAACAACTGGTGTAGAGGAGGTGCCTGGGAGCACAAATCTGCCCCTGCAGCACCAAAACAGGAGACATTCAGTACAAGTAGAGGATGGTATCCTTCAAACCAAGAAGAGGCAGAGCTGTAGGACACCATGCCATGAGGATTCATGGGAATGTGGAGTTCAGCAGGATCCACAATGCCAATGGGTGTAAGCCAGAAGAACATTAGTGTTTGCCAGGATTAAATTTAATAAGATACCAACTGTCTTGCCCGGGATTTTGTACCTTTGAGGTCTCTGGCATGGACTCTGCTGTAGAAAGGATAGTGGGGTGGGGAAATAAACTTCTGGGGGTAATTCCTGCACCTCCAACAGCCTTGTGTTAAATAGCCTGAGGACAGGCCTAGAGCTACTGATGGGGAAACAGGAGCTGGATCTCAGCATCTGCCTGGAATAGATCCCATAAGTGTCCTTGAGGGACTTGGCCGTGAGATGAGAGAAATACATTGGAGGACCTATAAAAAAAAGCAACAGTGAATAATAATACCTGGCACCTACAGCGTGTCCTTCATCCTAGACCTCAAAGTGAGAGCCTGTGCCTCAAGAAACTGAGGCAGGACAAAACCTGGGCACAGGATCAGCCAAGAGCCCACGGCTCCTGCACACGTGTGCAATGCACCAACAGCTCTCCCTCCCTAGAGCTGCACATGCAGTGGGCAGCAAGGTGAGTCAGCACGAGCACAGCAGAGAAAGGAAAGTAGGTTATAAATTCAGGGTACTCAAGGAGGGCTTGGGGGGGTGGAGGGAAGGATTTGGGTGTGCTGTGGAGCTCCTGTAGCATCAGCTCCGTTGGCTTGTCCCACCATCCTGCAGTGACAACATCCCCAGGGGTGGTGGCACAGGGGGGTCTGCAGCCAACACACCTCAGCTGCCTCTGCCTGGCAGGGGATGGGGGATAAGCCACACTTGGCTAGGGGTGATGGGACCAGGACCACCTGCTCCACTTGGATGGTTTGGAGGGTTTTGCTGGTTTGCTGTAAGAGGCCAGAGAGGAGGATTATACAGGAGCTGTCAGGAGGCCAGTGACATTTATTAAGTATTAATCCCCGCAGTGTGTCACTCACCAGTGTGTTTGATAGTGGCTGTGTGCTGGCCACCCTGGTCTGTCCCCTCTCTGCTGCTCAGGAGTGGTTTTGATAATGCTTCAGGGACTTGCTGGATATTCTTCCCCCCAGTCACTTTTTCTACCAGGAATTCCTGCTCCTCTGGTCCCACAGCCGGTCTCTCCTTCTGGATTTACCTCATGGCTTGCTTTGATCATTTGCTCCCTCCCTCTTACCCCAAGCCCCCAACTTCTCCCCAGACACAATCCCAGTGCCGTCTCTGCCAGCTCAGCCCTATTTCATCTTTAAATGAGGCTTAAAAGAGTCTTTACAGGGGAAGAAACAAATATTCCTTCTCCACTGGCACCCTGTGGATTCCCTGTCAGCCCAGCCCAGCCCAGAGGCACCCGGCCACGCTGGGGCTCAGGGAGCATCGTGCCAGGTGACACCACAGTGACAACTTCTGTTGCTCAGCCGCCCTCAGGGAAGAGAAAAATGAGCAACTGTAGCTTTAAAACAAAGATTAGATGCAATTTTCCCCCCCCTCTCCCTCCCTCCCTTTCTCTCTCCTTTTTTAAAGGGAACTTGTCAAGGTTTCCATCAATAATAGATAATGGTGCATCACTCTGGCAGGTTACACCCTCCGGCTGTTTTGATATTTTCCAGAGAATTTGTCAGCAATCTTACAGCAAAGGAGGGCTGGGGGAGGGGTGCAGGGAGGGGGGAGAGGCCTCATTAATTTTTTGTCATTTGCATTCCTGCTGTTAAATAATGTATTGATTGCTCTTTCTCTCTCCCTCTTTAATTCTCCGTCTTCTGCGGCATCTCGCAGCCCATGGCCCTCACTCCGTGACAGATGAGTTTGTCAGAGGCACCAGACAGCTCCAGGACCAGGCTGGGAGAGCTCAATGTGACCCTGGCACCAGCTCCAGCCACACAAGTCACAGGTCTGGTGACACCAGCTCCTCGCAGGGGTACACCAAGGTCTCCCCCAAAACAGTTGCTGAGACATCCCAGTCTGTGACTTAGGGAGTCACCTCCATACCCAGCTCCTGCAGTTTGGGAGGTCAAGGACAGCAGCACGTGGTCCCAGCATGCTTGGATGTCACCAAAGAAGGGATTGCCAAGAAGCTGGAGGAATGGTAGCCAAGCACAGCTGGGGAATTCATCACCCTGCCCTCCCCTGGCCCTGCTGCTGGCTGAGCTCCCCGGGCACCTCCCAGGTTCTGCAGGAAGGTGCTGCTGGAAAAGCCAACTTGGGCAGCTCTTAGCTCAGGAGAGCAGGGAAATGGAAATGCTTAGAGGATTTTGGTCTTCTAACTTCAGCAGGAATCTGCTTCCCCATCCCTTCGACAGACCTGAGCCCAAAGCCCTGGGAGCCAGAATTAAGGTCTATTGAATTGGCAGCTGAGCTAAACAAGAATTTGAACATGATTTGGGCTTTGCTCAGCTTAATGCGGCTTGGCTTCCTTTTTAATTAATAAATACTTAATTACATAGTTAATATTTTAATATTTCCTTTAAAAAATGTCTGACTTAATGGAATTACTGCCAGCTATTTGTTTTGTATGAGTTTTATGTTTATCTTCCTCTTTCATTTCTCGTTTCCCCCTCCAACCCATTGCTCTAATCCCTGAAGCTCCCAGTTGATCTTTGCTACTGGAAATTCAGAGCCAGGCTTTCAGCTGAAATAGAGTCTGGCCCCGTTGGCACCGACATCCACCAGGCAAAGGTGGATATTATGGTTATTTTATATATATATATATAATATATATATATGGGTTATTAGCACTCAGATTCCTCACTGCCAATGGAGAGGGGAGGTGAGACAGTGGAGAGCTGTCCAGGGAGGGGAGATGGGAGAGGAGCCAGGGTGATGGGCAGATATGGGAATGGGGCTACTCCCAAGGTCATCCCTAAAGATGGGGAGAGCCCCAAGCCTGTGTTTGCCTTGCAGGCCAACCTTACCTGCACACACAGCCTGTCTCAGGAGCAGCTCACCTGTACCCAGCAGTGGGGAGGACAAGAGAAGGACGTGACCTGCAGCAGTGATGGCTCCTCACTCCTCTCCCAAGCCCTTGGCTCCTCACTCCTTTTGCTCCAGGGTACTGCCCACGCCACGAGTGGGTGGATGCATTAGAGAGAGACACTGAATTAAAGCAGCAATGTCTTCCTGCATCCCTTCCTGCCCTCCCTTCCTGCCTGCCTCCTTCCCCAGGCAGCCCCTGCCTCACAATCAGCACACCCAGCCTGCAAAGCCCAGACTCAAAGCAACATTCCCACAGCACAAGCAGGCTGAGCCTGAGCACCTGTGCCTCACCAGGGGTGAGATATCTCCTCCAGACTCCCCAGGGGAGCACGTGGTACGGAAAGTGGGTGTTTTCACAATAATCTCCATGAGCAGCCTGTTGGGATAATAAAAAAAATAAACAGAAGAGTTATAGCCAAGGCACTCGGGGCACCATAAAACAGGCTAAAAGCAAATACAGCATCGTTAATACATCATAAAATAACGGCCTCTTACGATCCTGAATGCATCAAAAATGAACGGGAGACCAGCAGGGTCACAATTCAACCAGGGATGTGTTGAATGTGAAGTAGGGCTGGAAGTGGCAGGTCAGAAACAAAGCCCGGCCTGCTGGGTACTGGGAACTCAAACCTTCCCACCCAGCCGGGGTAAAAACCAGTAACACCAGTTCATGCCAGGAAGTGAGGTGTGCTGATGAGAGCTGTCAGTGAAACTGGAGGTGATAGGGCACCATGTCAGGAAAGGAGGAGATGAAAAAAGTCTGGATGGAAACTTAACAGGACTCTTTAGTGCTCCATCTTCCTCACTAATGAGGGCTCTGCGAGAGAAGAAAACCCACCACGAGCTAATAGAGCCCCGTGACTTTGCTGACTGGAGGCACTGGCACTAATGAAGTCACTGGAGAGATGGGATTCCTCTGGCAGCTCTGACATTGCTCTGTAGAACAGTTATTTTAATTCAGTCTGAGGAAAAAAACAATAGAAAAAGCTACAGGCTGGTGTGGCATGTCCAGGCAGCAGCTGATCCCTCTGCCCAGCAGCTGCAAAGCCCAGGTGGGCAGTGGGTTTGGGAGTGGGGATGTTATGAGCTCCTCGAGGGGGATGCTCAGGTCACCCCAAAAGCTGGGCTGTGAGCACCTCATGGATGCACCGGGAACACCCAAGCCCCATTCCAGGGAAAAGAGATGACTCCAGGCTGTGCCAAGAGCCCTGGGGGAATGAGCAGGAGGAGATCAAATACTTGGAGAGGAGGGCAAAGACAGACAGATGGACAAACACTTACCACGTTTGATTTCAAAGCATTCCATAAATGCCATGTGCACACTCAGCACAGCTGCCAGAGCCATCCTTGGAGCAAATGCCCAGCAAGGGCTGGTCAATAGCCCTGCAGGTAGAAGATTGTTTCCTGAAAGCAATGGCTTTATTTATACATATAAATATAAATATATATATATATACACACACACATATATATACTTTATATATACCTCAAATGTATTAATATATTAACACATTTAAGTCTAATATATTAATATATTAGGTAATGTCCCTAAATATTCCTCCCCATACACATGTGTGTGTAGAGATATAAAAACTCAGGGCCTCAGTCTGGCACTGACAGCAGTGACTTCGGCAGAGACTATTTTTGGAAGCCTCACAATGTCCACTGGGCCCCCCTATTCCTCACTGCCAGTGGCTTTTATTTGAGCAGAGAAGTTAAGGAGGAGCTGATTCTCTGTCCAGAAGCCACCAGTGCCCACTGTCCTCACTGTCACCTCAGGAAGGGAGGAGCAGACAGATGCCCCTCGGGGTCCTTTTGTGCTTCTTTTTAATTAGAAACCTTGTCTCTGAGTCTTACATGCCCTTCTGCAGGGTTAGTCACTCTCACCTGCTTAATCCTGGGAGATTATTTTCTGGTGTCTTCTAAAAAATAACCCAACTACCCCAAACTCTTTGGTCTCTTTCAATTCTTTTCATTTCACCTCATTTAATTCCTTGCCAGCTTAATGACTTGGTAGTAATGAATAAGATGAAAATTAGGGCTTAATAAGTGTTAAGAAAAGACAGTTTTCTTGCTGATGAAGGGAGCACAGTGGTGGGAAAGTGGAGCCTGGGGAGGGCACAGAGATAACCCCAAAGCTCCTCCTGACCTTGAGGGGGGTGATGCCAACTCCAGGCTTCACCTGGTGACAGTGACAAGCTGCAGCCAGACCAGGGACAGGCCAGTCCCAGGAGAAGGATGCTGGAGGGAAGCAGGAGAGGATGGAAGTAAGGAGAGGCTGGCACAGGGACTGCTGGAGGAGAGGTGACTGTGCCCAGCTCAGCACCCCAAACACCCCATCGCTTTCTGACCAGGGCAAGGGCTGACCCAGGGGTGCAGCTCCACGCAGGGGAGAAGGGAAACCTCAAAGGCTGCAGCAACCCCCGTGTTTGGGGGACCCCACACCCACCTATGAAAGGGGCTTTGGCCTGCAAAGCCCTACAATTTCTGCTGGGGTGGCACCCACTGGGTCAGTGGCTGGGGATCCGTGAACAGGACCCAGTATGGCAACAGTAAATTCAGCCCCAGGGGTGATTTTGGGGCCAAAACTGCTGTAACATCACCTGCCATCGAGTGCCTGTGGGGCCAAATTCTTGTCTGGTTGGGCCCCTCCATTCTGGTGTTACTGGGATCACTGTCTGGCCACACATGGCATCAAACTGGTAGAAACACCTTATTCCCCTTTGCAAGGAAGGGAGGCTTTCCTGGGGCAAAGACTAGAGATGGTTAAATGGGTTTTCCCATGTCATCTGAGCTGCTGAAATCCTTACCTGAGGGTGATGCAGGTGAAAAAAAAACAACTGAAGAGGAGAGTGAATGAGGATCTCAGTGAGATTGGGGCAAACAACACCAGGCTCAGGAAATTCCCTGAGCTAAAAATAGTGGACACTAAAATCTATTAGAGGGCTCATACATCTTGTAGGGGATCAAACACCCTGTTCCTGCTCATTCTTGTGCACTTGCTTGTGGGTACTATGGGAGATAGGAGACCTAAAACCAACTAAAAATCCACTATTTTGTAGCAGGCACATCCAGCAAAACAGCACTTGGATTGCAAAGGATGCTCCAATCCCCAACCCCTCTTTTTAAATTATTCTTTAATTCTTTTTTTATAATAAGCCTTATAAGTCTCCTCCAATTCTGGTTCTGCTGTGACAAGCAGCTTCAAAGAGCCCCTCCACAATAAAATCAGATGCTGCTCCCACACAGCCCAAGATCAGAAACACCTGCAGTGGGGATCGATTGCCTGATTAGGGGGAATTGATTGCCCCAGCCTCATTAGCATATCGTTAGTGCTGACCCCGTGGCTGGCCCCACTCAAGCAGGCTGTGAACTGGATGGATTAAAAAGCACAGTGCACAGGAAGGGATGGGAAATCAGTAAACAGGAGAGAGGGAGGCAAAGACCCTGGTCGATAACTTCCACATCATTACCCCACTGAGGCTTCCAGCACTCAGCACCCATTGCCCTCAGAGCATCTCAGGGGGAATGCAGCTCCTGGAGCACAGTCCCCTGCCCTTAGCAATCCCAGTGGAGCATCCCTTTGGGACCATGGGGAGTTTCTTCGGGAGCTCCAGCCCTTTTGAACGTTGACTAACAGGGGTTTTTTTAGTGCCGTGAGTCAGTAGCCCCAGATAGGATTTCCATCTGCACCGTGTGAGGCCTCACCAGACTGTGTTTTGGGCCTCCATCCAAATAAAGCTGAAGAACTAGTTGGGTTTGATTTGGGGTTTTTTATTCTTTTCTATTTTTTTTTCCTTTATAAGTTTTGCACACAAAAGAAGAGGGGAGGAGCCAGGGCTGTTCCCAAGGCTCTGTCCAGTCTGAACCTCCTCAGGACCCACCTTGTGAATGACTTACTGTGTCAGGAGACCACCTTCAGCAGAGAGCCCAGTACAACCTGGTGTCCCATGGGCAAGGGTGGCACTGAGGGGATGGACAGCCCTCAGCACTGGCAGAGTGATCAGATTTGCAGAGTGATCTGGGTTTGTCCTGAAGAGCTGGGCTATGGTACATCACAGCTCTGCTGCACACAGAAAGTATTTCAGATCAATTAAAAGAGCAAGGATGAGCCTCTGGGAGTGGGTGGAAGGAGCAGATTCTCCCAGAGACCTGGGATAGCTGCTGCCCAATGCCCCAGGGTGGCAGTTACCCTGAGTTAAGCTCCAGCCTTGCCCCTAGATGCTCCTTGATCCCTTCTCTGGACCAATCCACACGGGAGCCCCTGTGCATCCTCTGCTGTCAGGTGCCCCAGGAGGGCAGGAGCACCAGCAATGCAATCAGACATGTAACACCAGCCCTGACGTTTGACTGTGAGTTAATGAGATCCTGGCTCCAACCAGGCATTTGTCCAAGGCCTGGGACTGTTCAGAAGGAGTCAGTGCCAGCAGCAGCCCGGGGTCCCGGCCAGGACAGGAGCCCCAGAGAGGTCATGGCCACTTATGCAAGAGGGGGATTGTCAGGAAAGTCTGTTCCCAGACATCCTTTGAGCATCCAGGATTAGTTCTCTCCTATTTTTTTTTTAAATCTGGTGTGCAGTGAGAGCTACAAGGAGCTGGGATGCTCCAGGACCACGTGTGCAGCACAAGTGACCTTGCACAGGGCAATTGTCCCCAGGAGGTGACATTCAGGCATGGACATCCCATGTCCTTGGATGACACCCTGTGTCCATGGACACCTTGGATGACCACACCAGTAACCAGCATGGCCTGGACAACATCAGGAGGACACAGGGTCCCCCCCGGCCCCCTGCCCTTGCTGTGCTGGGGGATGTGGGGATCCACCACTGTTCCTTCTCATCTGCAGGATGGAGGTGCCTGTGTCTGATTCACAGCAGTGCTGTGGGTGTTGTTCAGGTTTATGATGCATTTCCAAAGTAAAAGATGCTAACAGCAAGTAAATTGTGATTTCCCAAATAATCAACAGAGATTTGGCTAAAAAAGAGCGTTTCCTTGCTTCCCCACTGCTGTTTGGGACATCTCTGTAGTGAAAGCTTCAGGAGGAGCTCAGGATGCAGCAGTACTCCCACATGGGATGAAGTCCTCTCCATTGATGCTGTCCATCAGCTCTGATTACAGTTCATTTCCTCTGTTGGGTGAATCATTGCAGGAGACTTCGTGCCTGTAGCCCTTTGCCAGATACTGTAACACAGCAAATTAATTAGCAGAGATGTGATAACTACCCGTGAATCTCATAACTGTAATTGCACCGCGGTGCTCTGGCCAGGAGCATTTGATCTCCTATTGATTAACCAAACTGGCTTCCCCCTTTCACAACATGCCTCATTTCCCACTGGCTTTTGTGCCACCATTTTTGAAGAGGAACAACTTGGCCAAGGAAGGGCTGGAGCTCAGGAATTGTAGCAGCTGGTTGTTCATCACCCTGGGGCTTGCAGCAGTAATGGGGGAGAGAAGCACCCAGGGACCATGTGAATCCCACAGCATCCCTCAGCTGCTGCTGGCACCCCTGGAAACGTGGGACAGAGCCCTGTTCTCTCCTGCTTTTTGGCTATTGAGCCCCTCTGATGCCTCTGCAAGGCTTCCTGGTCACAGGGTGATGCTGCACAACCCTCACAGACATGGCTCCAAGAGAAAGTGCTCACTTCACCCCTCTGCATCGGGACAGAGCAGGCAGCTGCTCTGCTCTTCATCAGGGACTATGTTTTGAGCAGTTTTTTTCCCAAAAACATCCTTCCCAAGCTCTCCCTGTGTTTTTCCAACTGCAAGGAAGGTGAGTGCCCCACTCCTCTCATCCCACTCGGTGCCAGACTCCACCATCCCAACATGGAAACATGTGAGCAGGATCCATCTGAATTACAGTGACCCTTCCCACCCCAGCACTTTACAGGAATGATTACACATTAGGCTATGAATAAATAATGTCTCGCCGCAGATTTCCACCTGTTCCGAGCATCTCCCTGTGATCTCTGTGCCTTTCAGAAAGGGAGATGGAAACAGGAATCTATTTTGCAGGCAGCAGAGATGTTTGAAGCCTCCTTCATCCCACGTTTCAAGTGTTTATCTCCTCTGCTTGGCACAGCTGTGCCTCCCCTGTGGCAGCCGGGTGGGACTGGGCACATCAAGCTCTTGACGTCAAGTTTTCGCTGCTGCAGATCCACCTCCGGGTCCAAAGGAAAAGTTGTTGTGAGCATCATTAAGCCACCAAAGAGAAACAAAACCCGGCTAAATTGGGCTGGCAGCTGGATCCCAGAGACTGATTAATTAATTGGCTGATTAACCATCCACGTTTCCAACCTGAGCGGCCTCTCTGTCGCTTTTCTCACCAGTGAGGGGATCCCGGGGTCTGCAGGAAGGTGCTGGGATGGCAGATGTGCTCACTGAGCTGCAGAGAGCAAGGCAGAGTAGCCCTTGTGTGCTTGGCATGTTGGAGATAACTTACTGTTGTTTAAGTATCTTCCTTCTCCCCTATGTAGCAGACCAAGAATTAAATAGCAAATATTGCTTTACTGTCCCCGAGCACCTCCACCCACCCAGCAAAAAGCAGGGATAGGAAAACTGCTGTGGCCTTCAGGAAAAAAAAAAAAAAAAGCAAAGAAAAAACCCCCTCCAAATCCCCCCAAGCTCCTTCTTTCCTTCCCCTGTCAAAATAAGCAAATGAAAAAAAAAGTACTGAAAACATTTTGCCACCAAACCCAATGCCTCACACTGTGTAGGTGTTCTCCTTCTTTATGAAATTAGTGTTGGCCGAATTTAGTTATTTTCACATCATTTCAAAACAAAGAGTCAAGATACTCCATCTTTTAAGGATTATGAAGAAACATTTTGACACAAAACCCAACCCCACCCATTCATCAACTCCTCATCTAATTCAGCACAAGTTCATGAATAATTTTCATCAGCCTGAAACTGCTGATGGCTGATGAGACTCAGCCTGAAGTGCCCAGATCATTGTGGAATCCTTTCCTCTCTCAGGAGATGCAGCAGCAAGATGTCCTAGGAGATGAAGACACAGGACTTTCTGGAAACAGATCCCAAAGTCTCTGAGGATCTTCTCCCAGGTCCAACATGGAGCAGCATCATCCCATGTCCTTGCTCTACAGTGAACCAGTGAAAACCTGGATGAGTTGGGTGAAGTGGTGCTAAATCTCCATCAAACCTTCCTTCTTGTGGCCATATCCCAGTAAATGGTTTGCACCAGTTTTGCTGTTCTGGAAAACAAGAACTGCTTGAAGCAACAAAGAAAAGATCATCCTGGAGTGGAAGCCATGAAACAGGGACTTGTGGAGCCACCAAGGGTCCTGCCCCAACCCCAGCCCCTTCCTGGTGCAGGGTGAGGGTCTGTCCCTGCAACCCTGGGGCCCGTGTGGAGCACGAGGGGCTGTGATGGGCACGTCTCCAGCCTTGGCACATCTCTCTCCATGGGGCTGCAGAAGTCCCTGCAGCTCAGCCTGGCCCAGATGCAAACCCTGCAGCCCAGGAAGGGGTTTCTGGACTCAGACAGCAGCGTCTGAGGTGTTTTGGGGGCCAGGAAGGCAAAGAGCTCCTGCCTCATCTCCCTCCTCCCCTCACACAGGCTGATGGCAGCAGAGGTGCACTCTGCCCTCAGGAGCTCTCAGGAGGCTTCACACATCTCTCAGCAGTGCAGGGGCTGCCTCTTATTCTCCTGTGCCTCAATAAACTTCTCTCAAGCAAAGATTTTTCCACACTGATTTGTATTGGCATTGGTGGGTCCCCCCAGATGTGGCAGCAGCTGTCCCTGCACCACCTGCCTCCACCAGGGACCCACCCAGCTGTAAAACTTCTGGCTGACTTGCAACAGAATATTTTTATCATTAATTTCTCCTTAAGAAATCCTTTGAACCCTGTTTTCCCTGCCTGGGATCTCCTGGGGTCAGTCCTTGGGTGTTCAGGGTGGTTTTATACACCCGGCCTCACAGTGAGGGTGGATCAGGGGGTTCAGGTGGAAGCTCTTCTGGTGTTCCCATCTTTGCACAGTTGATTTTAACCTGATAGTAAAGATCTAGGCAGGGGTGCTAGCTAACAAAAGCTACTAGATAACGTGGGAAACATTAAATGCCATTTAATTCACCCATCTGTTGTCACAGAGGTTTAACCCAGGGCTGGGGGCAGTTTGGCAGCCCAGGCTGACCTTGGAGCAACTGGGCAGATGCTCCCACGGTTTTTGCAACCCCCTTTTCTAGCCCTATGTCCAAACACTCCCAGGGAAAGGTCCTCAGCCCCTCTCCCCTCCATGCTGCCATGCACAGAGCTGCTCCCACCCTCATTTTCCCAGGAGACCCCTGTGCTGCCCACTGGGAGCAGATTCCAGGAGCTCTGCTGCAGCTGCAGTTCCCAGGATGGTGAGGCAGGAATTGAGGTGTTACCTAATTCTCCTGAACTTCAGGGCTCGGAGCAGCACAGACCCTGTAGATGGCAGCAGGCAGAGGTGGATCTGAGGTGCACATATGACCAGGGAATACCCTCGGGAAGCATCTCCCTCCAGGCAGAGGTTATGGATCCATCCAGAGCCGAGGTGTCAGTCAGATCATGCCCTGCCACAGCTCGGCTGGTGGAGCCACCTCCACTCACAGTGGGGCACTGCCTGTGCCACAGCTGCCTGCTGAGAGCCCGAGGAACAAAACAGGCCTGGGTAGGGGAAAACAATGAACAAAAAAATAAAGAAGGAGAAAACGAAAAAGGAGATTAAAAATTATAAATGGCAACAGACAACAACAACAACAAAAATATACAGCTTTCTCCTCAAACTGTTCTTTTAGTCCCAACAGCGTCTGCTGTGCAGAGCTCGCATCTCAGAATTCACAGCTGCTCAAAAAAACCCAAAAAGCTCATGAATTATTTATCCCTGCTCAGATCAATCCTTCAGCGTGCTGTCAGTGAGGAATCAAAGCCCCAACAAGGCAGGCAGGGGAGGAAGCAGCTTCCAAACTCCCTGAGCGACCAGCAGGTCCCTCAGCTCGTGTGCTGCACCTCACCTGCTTCCCTCCCCATCTCCATCTCTGTCCTTGTCCCCATCCTCATCCCTGTCCCCCATGTGGTCATCGTGCCCACCACACATGCACCCCATTTCTGAGCTCCTTCCAGGACATTGCATATTAACAATTGATGGCAAAGGCTTATTTTTAGGCATGTAAGTTACCTTGTTCCCAGGGAGGCTTCTCCCCCTTGCCCCCAAATCCAGCCAGTTTTCCCCAGCACAGCAGTACCTGTGGGCACTTTATCCCTGGCTCTGACTCCATCCCCTGCCCACAGCCTTTGATGCTCTTAAAATCCTGTGCTTCTCCCCATCATCTATTTCCTCCTGTAAAAAGACAGGGAAGTTAAAAGTATTTGGAGCAGCTGAGGGCAGGGACCATCCCTGTCTCTGCCCCCTTGCCATCCTTGTCCCCTCTGTCCCATCTCTTCAGGGCTCTGCAGGTGTCAGTCATGGAGCTGCAGATGTGGAGGGACACGTGGAGAAACACGACGTGGAGAAACACAGCTTGTACCCCCTGTCTGGTGTGGAACAGGTGGGATGGAGAGAGAGGAAATGTTTCACCTTCTTTTCCTCTTTGCTTTTCAGTTGCAAAATCCAGCCCTGCAAGGAGAGATGGGCAAATCTCAGGGATGCACCAGGCTTTGAATCATGACTGGTATTCCTGCCAGGCTCTTCCCTCGTCACACCTGTCAGAGCAGTTCCTACAGGAGGGGTGGCCTGGGGTCAGACCCCACAGGAGGGGCTGCAGGGGGAGCAGTGCAGGGTGATGCTGGTGCCAGGCAGAGCCACTCATACACCCACAGCAAAGCACCCCAGTGTGCCAACTCAGTGCCTTGCCTGGTTATTTTGGAGGTAGGTGAGAGCAAAGCATCCCTCCCCACCATAGTTTATGAATTTCAGGACATTTCACATTATTACTGACAGCAGTGAAGAGCCCAGTGCAACATTTGCTCACAGAACTGCTCCTTTTCCCTCAGGCTCCCCAAACCAGCCCTAAATCACTTGGGGCCCCCAAAATGCTGCCCCATGCTCAGGGTGAAGACCAGTCCTCCTGAAAGCTCTGGGTTTGATCTCTCTGTTTTCCACACCCCGAGTTTTGTGCTGTCAGAGCTCTGGTTTCAGTCTCATTCCTGTATCATCTCTCTTTCTTGAGCATCCTCGTGTTCAGGTGGATGCAAAGCTGCTTAATTAGTCCCTGCCAAGCGCTGGTTCCATTAACCTCCCTCCTGCTTTCAGTCCAGGGCATGTTTTGCAGAGCTCAAACACAGCTCAGCTGCCAGAGAGAAAGGGAAGAGCCCACACGAGACACCCAGATCCTTCCCCTGCCAGGCCTGGGGTTGTGCACGGGTTTGCCTTTCCACAAACTCACCGGAGGGCAATTTCTGCCAAAAAACCCAGACAAACTGTGCTCCTCACTGCCTTCACCTGCCTGTACTCCACGGAGCAAGGAGTGGTGGGCACACAGGGTGGGCTCTTCTGCTCATGTTGCTCCTCCTACTCCTCACCATCCCCATCCATCCCCCCCCTCCGTGATGCTCCGGGAGCCTCCAGCGCAGCCCTGAATTCCCGCAGCACCTTCCCTGGTGCAAAGCCATTCATCACCACACAAACAGCTCCCTGCTAAAGGCCACGCCGTGACAAAACGCCAATAGCTGTATTTACATTCAATATGTCCCGCTAATCTGGCCTTCAGGAAGCGTCTGCTGAACCTGCCCGTTCCTTCCTGGGCATCACCTCTTTAATCAGTCTCTTGTTACTGATCACAGATTGATTTCAGTTCCAGTAGCCAATAGGTTTTCCTTTTCATTTTCAGCATCATGTTTAATTAAAGCAGGGTGGATCTGACCCCATCAAATCATATTGAAGCCTGTCTAAGTCCCAGGTGAGTGAAAACACCAGCATAAATTATTGATCAATCTTTGTTCAGATTAATCTGTCACTGCCTCTCCCTGGGCAGAGCTCACGAGACATTTGTCTCGTGGCTGCTGTTCTGTGGCAGCTCAGGACACGGTGGAGTCCCAGCCAGGGAGGTGAAAACCTGCTCCCTGAGAGCATCACATCCCTCAGCCCCTTGTCCCAGCAAATCCCAGCCCAGGGACACAGCAGGTGCTGGGAGATGTTGCTGAACTTCCAGACTTGCTTGTCCTCTGGGAGGAGAATGCAAACTGCAGTGAGAAGTGAGATTAAAAAAAAAATAAGCCCCATTTCTGCATAAATCCCAAACTAAAGGCCCTTGGGCTGGCAGAACAAGTGTTTTTCCTCAGTCTTGGAGATCCTGGAGCTGTAGGATCCTGGAGCAATGCTTAGGGCAGGGAAACCCTTCTCCCCTGTCCCACTGCAGATTTCCAAGTGATCAGTGGAAACCACCACAAAGTCCACACCTGAAGGCAGTTTTATGCCAGAACAGAGGAGATGAGCAACCAGAGGTGGGTGTGATGGGGAGAGAAAACCAAGCAAACACAGCGGGAGGTGCTGCTGCTGCTCAGCCCGAGCCTTCACCCCGCTGAGCCTGGGAGGGTTTTCTGCCTCTCCAGGGCTGGGTGAGAGTCTGAGCTCAGAAATGCTAAAAACCAGCAAAGCCTTGGAGCACCTGAGAGGTCCTGTGGGGCTCAGCCCGAGCCCCTCTGGCGCTGCAGCAACCCAAACCCAGAGAGCAAACACGCCTTTGGGTTATGAATAAAGATGGAGACGAGGCATTCCTGCCGCTCCCGAGGCAGCCGCCTCTCCTGCCTGAATACTAATTGCTGGTCTGAGCTGAGACGACTAAAAAGCCTCTTTGGGGTCAGGGTCTAGAAGAGACAATGGTGTGTTTGCACCATTCAGGTGAAAAACAGGTGTCTTTGCTGGGTCCAGAAAACTTCTGTTCTTGGAAAAAACTTTGAGTGCTGCCAAAACCTGAGAGGGGTGAAGGGCTGGATGCAAATAGCTGGAAAGTGGGGAAGGATTGCCAAGAGCATCAGCTCAGCTCGTGAGTCAGCAGCATTAGCTCTCACCTCAACAAGCAATCTGCAAATTGTGCAAATCTGCTCTTCACAGTTCACCTAACCTGCAAAATGGCCTCAGATTTACAGCCCAAGTGTTCACGCTCAAAAACAAGTGCGTTAATGAAGAGGCAGAAGGGAGGGGGGCAATTACACACACACAGGAGTTTGGGTTTCACTTGGGGCAATGGCTGGTGCCAGTCCTGCACGAGGGTTTCTGCCACACGATGCTCAGTTTGCAGTTACATCCCCAGGAACAACTGAGGCTGGTTCCTGAGCTGGGCATCCCTTTTGCTTCCCTATTTTTCCACCTGCTTCCTGCAGCTGCAGACCCCATCTGAAGCCCTTGCCATGAAGGGGGATTCTTTGATAAGAAAAAAATTTCCAATCCTTTTGGATTAAAACCCTCCCATCATCAGATGCAAAACGGACAAGGGGATCAGTCTCTGCAAGGAGAAGATGAAAGGGGCCATGTTTCCTCTCCCTTTGTAAAGTGGAGAGATCAATGCCACATTTCCACTGGGATAAAAGAGCCAGCTTGGCTGTGGGGAAATTGCTTGGGAAGGAGGAGGCAGGAGCAGAATGAATCGGTGGGATGAGCCACCCCAGGGTTTACCTTTAAAGTATTTTTAGCACCGAGCTTGGAAGAAAAAGCTGCAACCCAATAGTTCAGAGCAGGACAAGTAGAGGACATTGGCACATGGAGGAGTTACCTTTGTGCACAGGTCCTTGAGCAGAGCTGGGAATGGGGAGGGAGCTCAGAAGGAGGAGAGAAGGTTGTGACAAGTTTGCTTCTTGTGCTGAACTTCTGCAAAGCATGTGCAAGGAGGATGGTGGCTTTGGAGAGTCTCTTGGGATTTCACCCCTTGGCTTTTAGATCTCTAAAAGAAAATCAGTCAGCTTTTCATGGAGGTCCCTGTTAGTCCTTCGTGTGTGAAATCCTGGTGTGCAGAAACCCTTGGGTGATGTGCTGGATAATCTCCAGCATTTCATGGAGCTGTGCCATCATCTGGCCCCTTCTTCCCCATCCCACCCCCAAGGCTGAGCCACTGTCTCCCTGAACAAAACCCAGGTGCCCACACTCTGCTGCCAACCAGAGCACCAGGGGCTTTTCCACGGGAACAGGAACTCACATTTTACCACAGAAACTGGGACTGCCAATCCCATTCCAATCCTAATTTCAAATGGTGTTTGCTCTCTTTCCAGATAATGCCAACTTAATGTTCTCCAACAGGCTCCTATTAATCTTGTGCTGCAGACGGATCATTATGGATGGGGGGAGTGGGGGGATCTGTAGCACAGATTGATCAGACCTGTTACAAAAAAGTGATGTGATTTATGTCCATATTACACCACATTTTTTGATAATTCTACAGGCCAGTCCCCTCCACCCATGCAATGGTGGAGCTCCTTTAAGGAGCTGTGTAACACAATGTGGACACGTTTCACCAAATCCTGGTGGGAGAAACACCTTCCTACAAACAGTGGTTGGAGAAGAGGACAAGCCAGGGCTCCTCCTCCTGTACTGGGACCTGACACCTCCCAGTCCCAGTGCTGCCCCTGGGGCAAAGTGGGGGATGTCAGCTCTCCCCATGGATCACCCCAATCCCTCTTCTTGAGGCCTGGACTCCTTCTCTCTTCTCCTCCAGAGAACTATCCTGCTTCTTTTCCCCTTCCCACACAATGCAACTGAGATAAACATCAAACTACATCCCTTCTCATGCAGCATCCCCAATCCCAGACCCCACAGACACCCCTCCCATGTCCCAGAGCTGGAGGTCCCAGATCCCCCTTGTCTGTGAGCCTCAGTTTCCAGCACATCCCATGCTGAGACAGAGGCCATGGAGGGGTTATTAAATCAACAGTGGGATCCAGGCTTTTTGCCAAGATTTCTTTGGCCTCCTACTGCTTCAGGCATTCACAGATCCTACCCACGAGGTACATGGGTTTTATTCAGCCTGATAAAGCCCCTCCTCTAGTCCTAGAGCATCACCTCGTGAGGTTCAACAGCTGCTGCACCCCCTCCAGAGATCATTGCATTGCTGCACCCTGGGACCAGTCCAAGATCTGTTGAGGCCAGTGGAAAACTCCCATTGACATCAATCAATCCAAGATTAAAAAGTGGTTGTGAAGACTGGGATACCTCAGGGATGAAAGATAAAGATATAAGAGTTTTTATAAATATAAGAGTTTTTCAAAATTTACATTCCAAAGAAATGCAATTTTCCATGCCCAATAAAACCCAGCGTTCTTATAATGAAAATCAGGAGATCATTCTGATCATTCCTGATTTCAGGAGACACTGAGCACAGGGGGAAAGCTGCTGGAGACTGAGCACAAACTTGGAGGACAGAGCAGAGAACTTGTGCCAAAACCCACCTCAGGACTCAGGTTAAATGATGACAGGCCAGGAGACTCTTCAGCCCCGATGGCCTTTGAGTGCAATAAAGAAAAGCCAAAACACTCTATTTTTTGCAGTTTCCTCGAAATAACAGAAGAAGAGGACAAAATACCAGGCATTCCAAAGTTATTCCTTTGAAATAGAAGCCTAAAAAGGTGCAGCTTTATCTAAAGGTGGTAAAACAACAGAGCTCAAATGGCATTCAAGCAGACCAAAAGCACGTTACTCTGTGCTAAGAGCCTTAGAGGAGAAACTTCTGGTTGGCAGCACCAATTTGAAGTGCAGCTTAAAAACCAGTGACTTCAAGGTGGGGTTTTTTGTTTCTGTTTTTTTTCTTTTTAAATTTAATTACTTTGCCTTTTGAATGCCCTTCAAAAGCTTTACTTTCTCTATCCAGCAATTCTCACACAGTTCTTGTGCAGAGCCCTGACGGCCCTAGACTTGGGAGAAAGAAAGTAAATCCACTTTTAATCTCAGGGGCTGAAGGTGTTAGGTTTTGTTTGTATCACCACTATTTAATGTTGAATATTTTCAGTGCTTCTCATAACCAGGGTGAGGGTGTATCGATTTCTCCACCTCGTGCTATAAGGTGCTTGTATTAAAAAAGAGATAACTCAGCTCTTTTTTAGTTCAGAGCCTGCTCATGTTTGACTGCTTTTTAAGTAGTGGTGAACCACCCCTCTTCCCCAAGAAAACTCTCTAAAAATGTTCATAGATGAAAATTAAATACATTTCTGCTGAGTTTTGTAACAGTCCATTAACAGTAAAACAACCAAAAGGATTATTAGCAGCAGCAAATAAATCAGTTTGGAAACTGAGATGTCAAACATGAGACTATACCCAGGGATTAAAGCTAAATTTGTGAGGACAATGTACAGTTTTAAAGACTCTTGAGCAAGTCTGGGAATTCCTGCCTTGCACACCTGCAAAGGGATGAGCTGTGCTGATATTAGAGAGCTCACCTGTATTTTCCCAGCACAATTAACACGTTTGACAGGTGAGTTTGGCAGGACTTCTCTTCCTTACTGATGCTTTAAGGATGGAAGAATGTCCTGTTAGTGCAATTTAAATATTTCCTAGCCTGGCCTTTCCAATCTCTTACATCAGCAGTTTGCAGTTTACATTTCATGGATGTCTGTAATTACAATGAAAACAAAAAGCAAATCTGAAGGGCTTATCAGCTTTGTTTCTTGGCATGTTGAGTACTCTGGATTTGATTTCCTCGTGCTTTCCAATAGGAGAAAAACATTTAATGCAAAGACTCAAATTTGACTGTAACCTTCCACTGGTGTTGCCTGAGACACAGGTGCAGTGGTGGAACCTGAAGTGGGTGGGAGGATGAGCCAGGAGCACATTGTGCTGCAGCATCAGTCACTTCATCCATGGACTGAGGGGGGAACAGGCCCCCAGAGCTCAGGGAATTCACCTCAGCAGACCCTGATGGGAAGGACCAGCACAGTTCCTCTCCCTCCCCTCAGCTGGGAGCACATTTCTGTCAGAAAACCAGGGTTTGGGAAATTTAGGAAGAAGGGCTTTGGAAGCCTGTGAACATTCCATCAGAGTCACCTCTGGGCTTGGGAGGAATTTATCACGAGAGCAGGATTTATAGAAGAGCTGGGTAAAACCTCAGAGAAAGAAAACAAAATGCAATTAAGCCTCCTGTTAAGGTCGTGTTTTAGCAATTTTTGGTCAAATTCAGCATTCTGGGGCATCCCCTGGGGCTGGGCTGCTCTGTGTCCCCCCAGGAGCAGCTTTATTCCCTCCCTTGGGATGCAGCACCATCCGGCCCCTCGGCAGTGCTGCCATTCTCATCTGACATTTCCCTTCCCTTCAGGTCCCCCAGCAGGTTCCAGCCTCCTCAGCTCCAGGAGCCAAGAGCTGCCAGACTTTTTCATGCAGCAGAAAATGAGCAGTGGCCACAGGTCACCTCTGCCCGTGGCTCCTCTCTGGATTGTTCTGAACCGAGGGGAACCCACAGCCCATTGTCACCCCCGAGCCCCGGCTGGTGACACTCCAGTGCCTTTGAAAAAACACTCCTGCTTTCTTCTCAGCATTTTAAAGAGGGATTGTCAACAGTAGCAAGGCTGTAAGGAAAGAAAAAGGGCTAAAAATACCTTAATAAACCCAAAATGCAGGGAGGAAGTGCAGATGGGCAGGAGACAAGGGCACGGCAGCACTGCACGAGCACAGGCTGCTTCTCCCCTCTATCAGCTTCATTTTTATACCAAGGCTACGCTGAAATTTCCTGCCTGTAATTCTTCACCTGCAGATGCAGAACGAGCAGCTTGTTGTGAAAACTCAATAGCTGAATTGTTGGTACCACGGGTTAATTGTAATTGGGTACATAAATCCCAGCCTGCATTACTGCCCGTGAGAGCAACTCTTATAATCACGTTCTTGGTGCAAATATTTGTTCTCATGAATTTGAAATGATCTCACCATTAATATTTTTCACGTATTTGTTGTTTTCTGGCAATATTCCTGAGCTGATTTGCAGGAACTGTTGGAGATGTTGAAGACCAGAGTATGGGGCACCGAGGCATCTTTAAACCACCCTCAGCACCTGAGTAACAAAATTTCTCTGTCCTTGATCCCTCTGGTTTTCAGAGCAACTTTTTGATCAGCACAACCCCCTCTACTACCAACTACAAGGACTCTTGTTTTAAATTAGCCTCCTTATTAACATTTAAAAAGTAAATAAAATAAGCAATGCTCAGCTTTCCCCAGGTTCTCTCAGCTCAGTGGACAAAAAAAGCCCATTTACATTCCTATGCCATACTTCATTTTTTTAATCCCCCTTTCATTTTTACAACACAAACCCAGTAATCAGGTATTAGTGCTGCTGTTGAACTTTACAGAGGATAAAATGCCAGATGATAAAAAACCTCAGTTGGTGCACAGACACACCTCTGCCCTCCCAGAGGGTCACCACTCTCCTCGTGTTAACAAGGAGCACTTCTGGAGATCTCTTGGTTTTGATCATTTGCTTTTAAAAGGGAAGAAATAAGACAACCTCAAAAATTCTAATGAGTTCATGACACACACATGTCTTTATACAGACTAATTATCTGATATTGGAATCGCTGTCCCTCAAAGCAAGAGAGGAGACACAAACCCCAGTGACTCAGAGCCAGCTTTGTTTTGGGGCAGTTTCTCACCAAACATCCAACTCCATCTGTGCCCTGGCTGCTTCCAGCCAGGGAATGGCCATGGGAAAAACAGCTGATGTCTGATGTGAAGAAACCCAGCCAAAGCTGATGCTTCCCGTGTTCACTTGCAGCAAATCTCCTCTTTTGAAGGACACCAGGTGAGTTTAGAACAGAAGCCCTGCCTGACAATGGTGTGTTTGTGATAAACCAGGGAAACCTTGGCACAGGCTGTGGGATTCATCCTGATGAGGAGACAGTTCCCCCTGGGAGGAGTCCAGGACATGCATTAAGGCCCTATTCACACATTAGTATGTAGTATGTAGTATTCACACATTAGTAGTTCACATTAGTATGTGAACTAAATCCAGGCATGGATTTGTGCTGGGGTCACAGCTGTGGAGGTGGGGGTGGCAGGAGGAACATTTGAGGTTTCTGCAATGTTGGCAGGAGCTGGAACGGGATCCTGAGCCTCCTGCATCCCCCTCTCACTGCCAGCACCTCTCATCTCTCACCTCCAGGGACTTGGCTCTGTGGTTCTTTATATAGAGTGAGCAAGGAGTGACTGACTCCCAGGTAAACAGTGCTGGGAAGACCAGTCCCAGGGATGTGAAGATGCTGGTCCTGGCACTGCCCTCACACAAACCCTCCATCAACAGCGACCAGTTCCTTTGGAAGGCTTTGTTCATCTTTCTAGTTCACAGACCTGGAGACACCAGAACCAGCAGAGGAGCCAATGCTTGGAATGGGGATCCTCACACCCCCACAACCCCCCACTCCTGCTCTGACAGGTCGGTGCCGCCCAAAGGACCAGCACCCAAGACAGGATTGTGGCACTGCAGCACAACACAGAGCTCAAAGGCTGCCAGGGAGAGACAAATACCCTCATATTTAAGCTGCATTTTTACCTTGAAAAGCAATTTGCAAACCCACGGAGCGATTCTGACAAGCCTCACTGAAACCACATGTACTGAGTTTGCAGGAAAGATGCTTTTACCCACCTGCCAGCCCTGGGATGAATCTCCTTTCACTTTATCATCATCAAGGTTTAAAAATGCTCTACAAACCAGGTCTCACGTTTGCAGGACTGGTGGTTTTCAGAGCGTGCAGGCAGCAGTGGTGTGTGTGAAACTGGGAGCCTTCCTTTAGCCAAGGATGTCAATTTGTGCTCCAAGAACCTGCAGGAGCCCAGGTTCCCACAGCCCAGGTCCTGCACTGCTGTGATGGGCTTCCACTCCCCTCCATAAAATTTAAGGCTGTTGGGAAAGGCCAAAGAGAAAAGGCAGCACCCTCTGTCTTCTTTAAGCCCTTCTCCAAAAGATTTGGCAGGAATGAATCCTGCTTTGGAATGGGACAGCATCTGGCACTTTGCACTCTCTTAATGTCTTTCTGGGTTAAGATTTTCCTGTGGTTTGCTCTTGCTGGTGCACAGAACCAATTAACAGAGGGACTAATTCAAAAAATGTATGTTTCCAAGCGGGCATTAAAAACTTTGCAAGAAGGCAACAAATATACAAGAAAGGAAAGAGAACTAAAAGGCTTTGGTTAGAAAATTAAAGTTGTTTGCCATGGCTTGATGGCTTAATCAGTCGATCAATATTGTTCACAGGGCAGGCAGGGAGGGAGCCATGAGCTGTGATGAAAAATGCATGAGGGGACAAGGGAGACCTGGGAGTAGAAAATTAAAAAGTCAGCCTGTTACATTTGTCCAATATTGGCAGAGAAATTAAAGTGGTTTGGGGAGGGGTGAGGGGTGCAATGTGCACTGCGAATCTGCTGCGGGTTCCCTGCACCAGAGAAACTTTCACATTAATTAAGTTGCTTTCTTAGCAAAAAGATGGATTTTGTAACCTTTAGCACCCGCAAGCACCACGAGCACAGCGGGAGGGGTTTGCACGGGGAGGGGGTGGAATAGAACGGGATTTCTTCCCCTCAGGGATGTGCTGGAGGAGCACGTTGGGCTCAGGGCTGGTGACACCAAGTGACAGTGCCCAGGGTGAGGGGCAGCACGAGGGGAGCTGGATGTATCCCTGCATGGGAACAGCCACGCTGGGGTGATGCAGATCCACCAGGCACAGCCTGAGCCACCAAAGCAGCTCTTGTTCCTGCACGTGGATGAGTTTCCTTTCCTGGTAAACTCGGCCACTCCTGAATCTGCAGCAGCGCTCGCCCTGCAGCAACAACTCTGGACAAGGGCAGGTCTGGAAGATGCCCTGGAAGAGATGAGCCAAACATTCCTTATGGATCATGGTCTTTGCTGTTTGCCTTAGAGATCAGAGCTGCTTTAAAAACTGCAACAAACTCCAGTGGTAAAAAATGAGCAGTCACTCATCCTGCAATTAAATCACTTTTGGTCACCTGTCCCTTCTTAGGGTGACAAATCAAAATAATAATGCCCAGTATCCAAGTGACAAAGCTGAGAGAGAACACTGGAATGCTGTGAGAATGGCTCTGTAAATAGATGTAACCTCCCAGTTTCCATCCTTCACATTCCAGTGGTGTGTAGAAGTGCCCTCTGAATTTCCATCCCCCTCATTCAGAACTGAAGGTTCCCTCTGCTGCAGTTTCTGGGGGAAGGAACGTGACAAACAGGTTCGTGTTGCATTTCAGAAAGACAATTATTTTTGTACCGAGGTACCTACAGTGAATTGTGTGACTCTCCATCAAGACTCCCCAATTATAGGTTTAAAATTTCAGGCTCAATTAACACACAGACTGGGATGATGCTGTTTGCTGCAACTAATTATCTCCAAGTGCCAAGACACGATTCCACCTAAAATACTTGTGTGAACTTCAGGATTTGCTTTCTACACCATTATTTAAGCATAAACAGAACAGAGCAGCCAGCAGTGCCTCAGGCAGGCTGGATACCATATTATGACCTTTATATGAGCAATAAAAATGCTTACACTATCAGAAACCCAGGCCTTCTAATTAGCACAGTAACAGGATGGAGAGCAGGGCTCTTTATTTCCAAGGCTCGGGCTCATCCAAGATGCAAACACTGTTCTGTCTTGGGTGATCTTTGTACTGAGAAGGCTACTTGGGTCAAAGAACAGCACAAAAAGTTTTCATTAGGTAATTCAGCTGCAGCTGGATTGGAATGGCCATTATCCTGCTGCTATGGCAATTCTTGTCTGGTGATTGGGAGTGTTATTATTAATAATCATAATACAGAAAAAAAAGCATCAGATCTCATTACCATCCTCAAACACACACACTCATTCTTCACACACACAACGTTGTGCCTCCAAAGTCATAAACACATAAATCCCTTCAATTCCTCTTTCATATGAGCCAGTCCTGCACAGCTTTCTGTACCTACAAACCTGAAATTCCCACATCACACATTGGCCTCGTGGGAAGGAGCTCCTGGCTTTGGGAGCTTGGTCTTTTATGTTGCCAGCAAACACAGTTAATTTAGCACCACACAACTACACAGCAATACCCTCAGAGTTTCTACATTTTTCAGTTTCCACAGCTCTCGAATGGGCTGTTTCAGAAGTTGTGGGTTCAAATTCAAATGAACAAGTGCTTTAAAATCTCTGAACACTTTATTTTTCAAAGAAGAGGGTCCCTCCCCCTCCTGCCTTATTTTTATGTCCTCTTCATTACCTTCTTTTTATTAAATCTGATTAACTTCACTCAACATTCCTCACTGAAAACCAAACTTTGCACTACCAAAGCTTCCAAGAGGGGTAACTTTTCTTTCTACAATCAAAGCTTGTCCACAGGCAGAAGGAACCTCAAAAACTAGTCTGCAGCACTGTATCTTAATGTTGGTTTATCTGAAAATACATTTTATTTCAATTTATTTGATAATTAATGGAATGACAAAGGCTCTCCAGAGCTCTCCTTCCCAGCTCCCAAATCCAGCTGATAAGGTTTGGTGGCTTGTAGAGGAAACAAAGGTGTGCTGGGGGGGATGACAGTGAAATTCATCAAATTTGCCATCAGGAGAGTCCTCAAAAAATACCAGAGAAGGCACTTTACATGATACAACCCCAGGGCCGTGACAGGAGCAGGGACCTTCCCTGTCTCTGGGGAAAGGAAAAAATCCAAGGCTCGTAGGAGCAGAACTCTGCCATCCCTTCCAAGCACAGGCATTGCTGGAGGGATCCTGCTCTTCTCCAGCGTGTTCCATGTACATTTTAAATCATTTAGGAAACACAGTGTCTGTCTGTGCTGCAGAAACTGTGCTTTAGGGCTGAATTATTTCACTGCTTTCAGTTCTCAAGCATGACTGTCACTGCTCATCACACGTTTTCTAACCACTTAATACATGCGGATTTTGTTAACATTTCTCATTACAATTTTAGTAAAGGGAAACATCTGTTTCCCCCTGCCTTAGAAAGTACATTGCATCTTCCAAGCTGCCACATGCCTTTGAAATTCCATGTTTAATCAACACCATAATCTCTTCCACAAAAATACCCCCAGCACTCAGATAAGCAGCCATGCAACAACCACCAGCCCCCATCATTTCAGCATGTTTAAAGGCCTCCAGTTTTTCTAAAGAAAAGAGGAGAGCTGAAAAATCCACACCAAACCCAAGGGTTTTGTTGATCAAATAATGAAACAAACAGCACAAAATTCGGGAATACAAAATTTATTTCAAGCTTATAAAAGTCTTCAACATCACAAATTCTGTCCACAAAACACAAACTGTACATGGATATTTTCGTAAGCGTTTAAAATAATGATTATTACTGCAAGATCTCCCCAGACAGATTTCAGATCACACAGAGATCTTCAAGATACATCAGTCTCACATGTGCCTTGCACACCAATGGCTTTTAAAGAGTCAAATTAGTGCAACCTCACTGCTCAGGACAGGTGGAAGGCTCAGAAACACCTCCTGGACCATCAGTGCTCTGCCAAGAGCAGAGTGTTGACTCCTCATGGTCTCATCATCCAGGCTACTATTGCCTGCAAGTGTCATGGAAAGCCTCGAGTGTTCGGAAATCCCTCCACGTGGGTGGAAGGCCATCCTGCAGAAACTTTCCGCAGCGCTGGCACGGAGCCTGGAACAGCTTTATGTAACTTCTTAACCAGGTCTAAAGGAAAAGGGAGAGAAATTAAAGAAAACTGGCGATGGATGTTCCCCTTTGTCATCACTCTTGTCAAAAGAGTAACAGCAAGGACAGAGGATGTACTTTGGCGAGGCCCCAGCAGGTACAAGGTGGTTTTATAAACAGAAACACACCGAAGATTACAAGGTCAGTGTATAGCTGAATTCCCACTTTATTAATCATGTTTTGCTTTTTTTAGTCACTTAAGCAAGTTTGTTAATAGAAATTCCTGCCCTCTGAGCAGGAGGCATTTGCAGCTCAACAATCATGAGGGGGTGTTGTAACGTGCCTCATATTTTTACTGGAATATAATTGTTCTTGATAGATGCCTTCTCCAAGTGAATATTGGTTTGTCTCTTCCTATGATCATCCATCACCCCCTGCTGCAATCACACTGCAAAGGGCTGGACTCCTCAGAGCTGGAGACACAAGGGCTCCCACATCCAGCTAACGAACTTCCTCTCTAATGTGATTTCAGGATCAATACTCATTGGTCATAAAAATACTGAACCATTTTAAACCTGATTACATGGATGACTATATAGACAAAAGGCTGAATAACACACTATGTTCGGGTGTTCCCAGGTAAAGTTCCTGCCTCTGAAATGGTTTTTTTCTGTTGTCATCCACAGGATTACATAACCCAATTCCCAACTCAAGGAGACACACAACTAAAATCCCCCTGGACCAGCAGGTTTATACTGTGAAGGATGCACATGAATCTTGTCATTTAAAGTCCTATTGAATTACATCGATAAGAGAAAATTGTTCTCTGAAGAAGAGGTCAGCTGAGTTTATTGAAACAAATCCTTCCATCTTCATCAGAGCCTTCTCTATAGCAACCAAACCTCTGGCCGTCAATAACTCTCCTCCAAAAGAACTAGATCTTCTCTGGGTTTAGCAGTAAATCTGGGGACAAGGGCAACACAACTCTACAAGTAGATTGCTGTTATTTACTTCAGCTTGGATGGGCTTTGCTTGCACTACAGAGAAATCGAATTTTCTGAACCATAATACAAAAATAGGTAAATGAAGTTAAATTGTGTGCTTGAGACATCTGTTCACAGGAAAACAGGAACGGGTTCTTCATTCCCACCAGAAAATTAGGGCTTCAGAACATCCTGTCATGTGGATTGCACAACTGACATGTGACAGGCCCATATTGACACTTGGGTTTTGCTGTGTTAGAAGTTTCAGTGTTTTCTCCAATCAATACAGCAGGTCCTTGGCTCAAATGAACGTACGACTCGTTCTATTAAACATTCATTTTCAGAAACATGTTGAACATGGATCTGACCAGTAACAGTTGCTTTCACCTTTCAAAACCTATTATTTTAAGATGCTCTCCAAGAGAAAAGGCCTTTGCAAATCTCTCATCGTAGTGGCCTTTTTATTAAACAACCAAAGCTGCACAGCAGGGAGAGGAGTCTGACTGTTCTGAAATTACACAGTGGAAATTAAGGATGTAAAAGAACCAATGCTAAACACACCTAAAGCTTGTGAATGGCAAAATTAGATTTTTGTTTTCCAAAGTCTCATTTGCATTGCTCCAGGTGAAGGGGTAAAGAAAGGAAACAAAGGAAAAAGCCTGAATTGTGGAGAAAACCTCTGTATCAGAGGTGCCTGATATCAATCACTGTAAGCAAACTCAAATCTAGCTGGAAAAATGTGTTTTCCAACACACTCACCATGAAAGATCTGACCACCACATCTGGCATCTGAGGCAGCTGGTAGTGCAGCAGAGCAGTGGTTGCATGATCTGTCACCTGCATCAGACACAAGGAGAAAATACCTTTATTCAGTCCCTATTTCCAAAAAACCAGTGTTAACCCACAGGAAAACTGCGTAAATTCCATGGGAAAGTAGAAAATCAAGAAGTACAAGGATTACTCAGCTTCATTTCCTCTGAAACCAGGAATCCATTAATTTGATTATGGTTTATAAATACTTGCATTACTATGAGATTTCTGAGAGAAAGCTTTTTAATCTCCAGGGTGGAGCCATAACAAGATCAGACATCTGGTAATTACAGTTGGACACAATACATATCAAATTTATACTAACGATTAAAGAAAAATCAGGAAAACTAACCAATGCTGGCAGGTTTTTTTTTAATCACTACCATTTTTTAAATTATTCTGGAAGGGGGCAGTTTCTGACAGCTATGATACAGTTCTCTAACAGTATTCAGCCTGTCAGCTTCCTCAGTTTATCAGCACAGTCAACAGTTGCTGCTTCTTAGAAATTCTCATCTGAGTGCAGAAATTATTGGAAAAATTCTCTGGACTGGACTGTTAAGAAACTCAAACCAACACAACCACGAGAGCTCTTTCACATATTTTAACTCATAAATCTCATAATTGTCCTCATCAGTGTATATATGTGATATCAAAGCATCCAGCAAAACACATGACTTTACAGAGAGTGATTAAATTGTATTTTCCAGTCCTAACCCGGAGGAGTAGTGCTGTTCTCAGGGCTGTCTATGCACTATAGCAAATTCTGAGTAAGACAAAGTGTGAACTGAAATTCCTATTGCTATTCCCAGCTAACTCCAGCTGTTCTGGAGTTGTAGTTGGTTTGATTCAGCAATGGGAGTTGTGCTGGAACACTCCAGCTTTCACAGGAGAAGGAGAGGCTCGTGCTTGAAGCTATTCAGAGAGGTGAACCTGTCAGAGATATTCCTGAATAAATCCATGTATAGCCAGGCTCTTAACTCACACATACAAACTTCCTCCACAGAACAGCACACCACATCAGTCTGTCCCTCTGAGTTATGCTGCTATTTCAGAAGCAGGATCTGCTCCCCACCATTCGCACACAACCAGCTCCAAAGCTGCTCCATTCAGTGTGAACAAGGACATGTGATTCTGACATTTGGAAGGGAAAACTTTGGGGACTGTTCACATTCTGGTGAGTTGGAAAAAATTTGCACAAAATGGACCTCAGCCTGTTTTAGCCATTTCTGTGTTACCATATAAAAATAAATATCAGAAATCGTGTGACTAACTGTGCACAGTGTAACTCAAACCAACCAAATCTTTTAAACACATCTCATGTAGTGTTCAGAAGCCAATCCAAGCCCTACCCTCTCTGAATTTCTTTCTTTTAAGATGCTGTTTTTATAGGATAGTACCAGACATGTCAAAGAATAGAAAGTTCTGAAGATATTTATGAGCAGCCGTTCTCCTTCTGCTGTATTTTTACTTCTAACAAACTGTGGTTTGGTTTGTTTTCGTTTTTTTTCCCTGAACAACAAAGTTGTTTTCTCTTGGCACGGAAGAAAGTTGCTTAAAAAAAAATACTGCTATTAACAAATTTAAATTGACTGGCCACTTTGGCAAAGTTTGCCCATATGCTGTTCCTATTGTAATGTAGAGCTAATGAGATTCCTTGGGGAGATAAAAGCCATCCCAGCATTGCTAGAACACTAATAATGCTTCCTGAACAAAATGAAGGGGATTTCTGCCATAAGCAAGCACTGATATCTAAAAAAGATCAAAGTGGGTGTCAAATCTGAGGAACAGGAGTAGGGGAATGACCCCCCAGCCCTCCCCAAATCAGAGAAGAGCTGGGCAATGGACAAACTGGTCAGGGCATGGGAGTGAAAATTAAACCCTCCCAAGATAACAGAGATGATGAGAGGAAGCACAAACTGACCAAGATTAAAAAAGAAGAGGAAAAATGAAAAAAAAAAGAAGAGGGAAAAAATAACACCCAAAAAGATCAATACCCAGCTTTACTAATGGCAATAGGATTTCACACCAAAGCAAAGCAAAACAAACTGCATATGCTCCAGCTCACTTAAGGGACACACTTTTCCTTCCAGCCAAGTTGGAATCAGAAACTAATTTATTCTGGGTGTAGGATGATATTTTGTACATTTCTGGGTTTTATTTTATTAACTTCACTTTTATGGCTCTGCCTTACCCACTGCTATATAAGTCATGGGTCACTTTCTAATTTCTTTACCTCTTTTTATAGGGGAACATACTCAGAAGAGCACACATTGATTGGGGCAGGTGCTGCTCTGGACCTTGGATTAGATTTTCAAGAGATCTCAGAGAAAAGCTCAATATTTCACAATTCATCTATTGAAAAGCACTTGCATTTCTTGTCTGAAAAGAGTGATAAAACAAAGCAATCTCCTGCAGCACAATTCTGCTAAATAAAATAGCTATTGTTTAAGTATGAACTTGGAGACTGAGCAAAAGAGACTTCAGTTATATGGGGGAAAAAATCTGGCAAAGAGAGTCAGTTTTTCACAGAAAGGGTTGTAATGCATTGGAGCAGAACTGCTCTGCTGGAATGTGCTTTCCAAAGGTGACACATCCAAAAAATGGCTTTATTGGGCTCTGATGACACTGGTTAGTCATACAACATTCCCAAAGCTGGAAAATCCATTGGAAAAAAATACAATTTTATAATTCACAGGCAGAGAAAGTTGAGCAAGTGCTTCCTGTAACTGGGATAAGCAGCACAAAAGCAAAGACCTCCAGTACAGCTTCCCCACAGACCAGGTATGTTCTGTGGATGCATCAACGTGTCCTAAAAACTCAAACATAAAATACAAACATCACATGACTAAATTATAAAAGCTCTCTCTCTCTTAGTATTTTATCTCACTGCCAGGAAATACACTTTCCAAAAGTAAGTGCAAAGCTTCCTTTAAGAGCCACAACTTTCTTTGCCACTTATTACTGGTTTATTCCCTCACTGGCACTGACAACTCCATCTAATATAAAGGGATTCTCTAAATCCCCTGAAAGGTTCTTAATTTTTTTTTTTCTAAACCCTTGTACGTTCATGGTCTTATCAGCAGCCTGTAGCAATGAGCTCTGGAGGCTGAACACAGCACTAACAAAAAAAAAAATAAAAAAGGAAGTTATTTTATTAGTGTTTAGACCTTTTACAGTGTGGAAAAGTGCACGAGTGCCTTTTTTCATTTCCAAGGATTCCCATTACTCAATCTTCTCTCCAGGAACACATCTGAGTCTCTCTGGAGGGAATGTGATGCAGAGAGGTGCTGGGAAGGATGATGGATGGAACAGATGCTGATGAACTCCACACCAATCTTTACACACCCTTCCCCACCCCCAGTTCAGGAAAGCACTACCAAACTTCTTGAAACATGGGATTTATCCTTTGTTTTCAGAGCTCAGAGAGTGTTTAGTTATTATTTTGCTTGTTCTGCTTATTTGGACTGGGTCATAGGGGTTTTATTTCATCCAAGGAGATCTTTGAACAGACTTTTCCTGCACAGGATCAACCATGCAGGTGACCCTGGAACAGTCCATCTCCTCTCCTTGTACAGACAGCAGCAGCCCAGAATTTCTCATGCATGCATTCATCCTGCATGTGATTGCACTCAGATTATTGACAAGAATACATCTTCATACATTACAATACTTATGTGCCCTTGCAGTGGTGAAAATTCCATTGCTTTGGGATCATGCAGCTCACAAACAGCTGGACAGGCACAAACCAGTGTCTCAAAGCTTCAGTTAAAATGTGCTTTGGGGAGAAGGGTATCAAACCAAACCAAAACCAGTTTGTGGCATGCTAAAACTGATAGAGTATTTAGGTGAAAATAAGGGTGAGACTCTGAAATGAGAGTGAAATATATGGGTCTAAAGCCTTTGCATGTGACTTAAACAGTCAGACTGATCATAGGACCCAACACCACCAGTTAGGCTGCTCTTAACTGAGCAGCTCGATAAATGACAGTCAATGTTTGACACCATATCCCAGCCTGATCCACTCACAGCAGTTCCACAAATCTATATTTGAATGCAAAGCTATGAATATTGCACCATTCTCTACAAAATGTATTTTTTGACCCTCTGCACGATGACCTGGAATTATGCAGTCCTCATACCCACTAAGATGTAAGCCCCAAAATCTTCCCTTATTTCCCATTTTATTCCTCTTCCTGTGTTAGTGGATCAAGAGACACAAGGTGTTAAAATAGGGAGGTTTAAGATGAAAACAGCTGCTCCTCCTGTGGAGCTTAAATGTCACACCAACACGGAAGCCTGAAAAACCTTTTCTTTTCTCCTTGTGCTTTTGCCCTTTCAGCCTTCTCCTCTCTTATTTCCCAGCTCCATTCTCTGAATCTCACCCTGCTGGTCTATTCAATGCCAATAAGGCTTATTCACCCCAGGACCAGCCTCAAGGAGTCTCCAGGGAACTCAGAAAATGACTGTACACTTTACCAGTAATGGGCCCTTTGGGAGTCAGCCCCCAGCAAACCATCCACACTCGGGGATCCTGCCTAATAAGGAGGAGAGAGAAAAGCCTTGCTGACACAGCCAACGTTTGCAAACAAAAAGCCAGGACAAATTTAGCTTCCTTTGACAGGGTTGGAGTGAAGATCAGAGGTCTCTGGTCCTTAACGTAGTGCTGTAACCCTGGGAGAATTTGACAGGCCTGCAGCTCCCCCAGGCAGGGATCCTGGGAGCTCCACATTATATTATCATTGAAGACAAAGTCTGAGAACTTGGTCCAGGTTTTAAAGAGAAACAGCCCTGCCCTTCAGAGAGGTTTTACAGAGTTAAAGGCAGCAGAGTGAAAGGGCTGCCCAGTCTCCTCCTTGGAAGGGGCACTTCTTCATCCCTATTTTTCCTTCTCAGCACAGCATTTCCACATTGCCATACTGGTGACTGCCCTGAGAAACACATTTCAAGAACATTCCAGATGTGCTCTGACAGATTACTGTCCATTTTTTAATGGCATTAACACATTTGTTCTGAAGATCTCGCAGTACAGATCCTACACTAGTATCAGTTTCTGTAGCACTATTTTATCTATTTCCTTCATTTTGCTACTGGTAAATCACTACTCCTGGGTATTATAAACAGACACAAGTGAAGTTTCAGAGAATAAAGAGAAAACCAAACAAAGCACAGCACCACAGAAAGAAAACTTACTGTGCTGGACCAGAGCACTTTCTATCACCTGTTTGAAAACCTGACCTAGGTCTCAGCCTTAACTTCTTCCACTATCAGCTCAATAGTACAGAATCTATGGATTACAAAGTGCCATCCCCTTGCATTTTTGTCACATTTCTCAGGCAAGAATCAGACAGCACTGTGGAACCAATTCAGTGAGAGCTCCTGTGAAGTCAGCAACTATTACCCCAACCTAAGGGATGCAGAAACTGATCCAAAGAGAGGTTAAGTTGTTCAAGGTAACACAGTGACATAGCTGGGAACAAAATCTATAAAACTGCTATAAAAAACCCACAGCCAGCTCTTTCCCTGAAGTCTTTCTGGATTGGTTGGGGTTTTTCCTGTAAATATTAATACATTTGGTATAATTTATCAAGAGAGACCTGGACAACAGGAATTTGATATTCAGGTCATATCATATTTTAGAGAATTAGGGAGAGAACATGGATTCTTATTTGTCTATTCTGTATCCAAAGAGGCAGTAGTAAGAGGTATTTCAGGTTTTTTCACTGACCTCTTCCATTTCTGGTCTGGAAGCATCACCTGGACCTGAAGGGAAATTTCCTCTCCTTATTTGTGCTCCCTGAGTCCTTAATGTGGACATCTAAGCAAACTGTACATTTATTCTGTTATCTTGCTATAGACAATTAAAACTGTATCATCAAAACCTCCTGATTTATTATCATTTAGCACAAATGACAGCAATATGACTTTACCCTTCCAGGTTATTCCAAACCAAACCATCCCTGAAGACCATCTTCTGCCCAAATGAGTGTCCAGCCAAACACACACATTGGGAAATTGAGATGATGCAAGTAATTACAGGACCTTCAGTTTATTCCCCTGCAAAAATCACTTTAAAGCACACTGATAAACAAATGCTGTTTTACTTCCTGCTGTATTACCCTTCTCGATGTTAAAAAAGAAAAAATATTTAATCCACTATCTCTGGGGTAAAGCATCAACTACAGCAAAACTTCATTTTAATGCTCGGCAGAGAGGGAGAGCAACCAACCTCCCCCAAAGCTGTCCTTTGATCTCCAGCAGGTTAAAATCACAGGTCAAACATCTTCCCTCCTGACTGCATCTGAAATCTTGGAAGGGAGATGCACAAATACAGCCAATATGCCCCACTCCTGACCCCTGTTTTTATGCCCTTTCGAGTCCCTGACTCCCATTTGTTCCACAAACTACAAACACGGATGAAAGGAAGCCAGAGACTCCAGCTCCTTGAACTGTGGCTGGAAGGTAAGGAAGCTGGAATTTAAACCAGGATCAATCTGAACTTACAGCAGTTTGACAAGAGGCCTTCAAAGAGAAATCTTCTCTTCCTTGAAAACAGCGAGATATAGATCTTTCTAAAATACACTTTAACCTTCTTAGTAGTTTTATTTTTGTTGCTCCCATTCTCCCACTGGTCTTTCTGTACTTTCTGGCATGGCATTCATTCCAGTAAGTCACTCCTTTTGCTTACTCCAGCATGGGAAGAGGAGCAGGCAAAAATAACATCATGTAAAAATTTCCAGATTCATTTTGGAAAGTGGGTTTTGCTGATTTATTAAACTCAAGCCTCAGGAGAGGGAGGCAACCAATCCCAATGAAAACAATGAAACAAAAATCCGTATGAACCTGAAACAGTCCTTCCACACCCAAAGGATTTAAAGTGAAGAAAGAGTGCTTGAAGATTCCTCATGAAATTTTAAGCCTAGTGCAGCATCATCTCAAATTTCCTATTCCAAACCATGGACTGGAACTGTGATAGGAAATAAATCCAAATTAAACAACAGCAGAAGTGATCTTCTTTTCTACTCACAGTTTTCTATCATTAGAGATTATTGTTTGTTATTTGCAAGTTGTGATGACAAGAATAAATTCTGAATTTTTTTAATGTAAGGGCCCAGGTATTTAAAATAAACTCCACATATCTCTTATGTGTCTTAGGTAAAGAGAAATTAAATGTGAGACTTACCTTCTGAAAAACTTGATAGTTGGATTTAGACCATATGTCAAGCTATGAAAAAAAACCAAACCACATATATTACCACACATAAAGAAGCAGCTGTTCAAATTAAAAGAGCAAACAGATGAACAGTTCACTATTTTGACTCACTGCCTTCACCTGTTGCAATCCAAGAAAGGGAATTAATAATGTAAGATTTCCTTTGCATTGCAATGAAGAATGAACACAGTTCAGCACAGTTTCAATAAAAGAATTATATATACAGGACCTGTTGAATTAATGTGTTCTCTTTAAAAAGCAAAATCTTCATTTGTATGGGGCTGTGGCTGATCTATGCAAATATTAATCAGCTTCAGTCTGTTTCTAAAATGAGGGCATTTTTACTAAGTTTATGCTTGTCTTGTGTTGAATAAGTGATTCAGTTACAAACGACACAAAGAACATTTAGCTGAATTAAGGCAAAGCTCTGGTCTACTGGGGCTAAATAAAACATCCCTTAGGAAACTGCATTTACATTTGCAGACAAAAATCACACTAAAAGAGATTTAAGGTTGTAGATAACTGCACACATCCATGACTTAAATGTGTGCTCAACTATACACGAACTAAAAGAACAAAAATGAAATATAAGATTTATTAGCCCCCAAACCATGAGGGTAAGGCTGTCCTTGTTAAACAACCCAATGCTCACGTGTTAAACAATTCCAACTGACATACTAATGGCTCTTTCAGTCCAGCCCTGTGCAATATCTTGCATTCTGTCAAGGAAAAGCAGCAGAGAAAAACGAGAGGAATTTCCAATCCCAGATTTGCAAATCACTTCTTTTTTCTACAGATCCCAGTGCACTCAACAATTCTATATACACAAAACTTGTCACAGGAAAGGTGTTGATACATCATGAACCTCAGGATTCTTGGACTAGACAGAAAAAGAAAAATTTTGAGTGAATTTATGAAGCAGGGTGTCTCCCCTAGAGCCTGATACCATGGCTGGAGTGTTCCCACAATGGGGGTTTATCTCCTTTTCTGGTACAACTGATGGTTTTAATTCTGACTTAAGTACCCCTAAGTTCTAGATGAAAATACAAATCTTTCAAAAGGCACAAAAGGAGTCTGAAATTAGTGAAGTCATGTGAAGTGAGTAAAACACATTAGAGGGGTTGAGAGAAGAGGATCTGAGCCCCAGTGATTAATTCACAATGCTAAAAGCTCTCACTCTTTTAAGAGCAACACTGTTAAGTGGCCCATGTCCAAATACTGGTACAGCTGAGACTCCTGTACCCCCAGCCTGGACAGGAGGTGATGTTAAAGACTTCAAAAATCCCTTCAGGATCGATGTTTCAGGGCTCAGCACTGCTGACCTTGCTGTGAGACAAAAGGCAGTTGATGTCTCAATGCCTTTTCCAGGCTGGATGAAGACACAAGTACCCTGAGGCACCTTTTTAAATTTCCTGGCTCTTGGGGTGGGATCAAGAGCCTGTGTGAACACCAGCACTCAGAGGGTCCAGCCCAGACTTGGAGCCAGGATTGATTCACATGGTATTATGTGACCTGTGCCTGCTGGGAAGGCAGCATTGCACTTCCACATTGGAAAACTCTACATTTGAAAAGAAAAAGTTAATGTATGTTCTCCAAAAAACTGATTTCACGTAATTTAAGGCTTTGATGGCAGAGTTGCTATAATTGGAATGTATATATGGTTTTGCTAATCTCTAGTGATCAAACCAAGTGTGTGATCCTCTCTAGTTAGACTCAAAAAAAGTCCACTTCAGATGTTGCTTTAAGATGAGTCCAACAGGTTCTGAATGTTCATTAGTTGGCATGGAAATGGAAAAGCTGAAAAAGTAATGAATGTCCCTCTTACAGACATTATGTTATCCATGTTAAAAAAAGAAAGGAAGAAAAAAGAGGAAAAGAAAAAGATACCAACCCTCCTGTCTGTGCATACATCCTAAATGAGTGCCCACCTTTCCCTCTAAAACTGAGGACTAAGGAAGAAGCAGATTAAAGAATGCATCGTTATAGGTCTATTATTCTTCAACTTTTCACTTTCAATCAAGACACACATTTGTAACTAAAAAACTGCTGAAAGCACAATTTCAGGGCATCCTCTGCATGTGAATTAAACTGGGGCTTTTTTTCCCAGTGCCCCCTCTCCCCACCCACCCCCAGCAGCTGTAACAAGAGGCCATTTTCTGAAGGTCGTCTGAACGATTTCAAAGGCGATAACAAATCAGAATGTTCCTGCATCTGATATCAAACAGGTCCGGTGCCAACACTTATTAGAGAAATCAGATTCAACCCCCCCCTTCACCCAAACACACACACACATCCAGCTTTGAAGTGGTGAGAATGCAGGGATCAGAAATTACCCGAGAGACAGCTCTGCCTGTCTTTGAAGCTCTCCTTTGATACGACTATTTCTTTTCCTCTCTTATGCTAGGAGGCTAAAAGCTGCCTTTTCTTATTGATATGGGGTAATTAATGAAGCCATAGCATTAACATAACCCAAGTTCCTTAACATGAGAATTCAACAGAGACACTTATGTTTCTTTAGTGAAGTCTGAGGGATGCAAAAATAGGAATTTGGCCAGGCAGTGATGTGAAGTACCCACTCTAAATTCGCCCTGTCGACACGGTTCTTGGCCTCTGCATCCAAAGAAAAGCATGGTATTATTATGCCAAAAATGCTAATTATGTTTTTATTTTATTGGCATGCTCAGCTGACCATACACCTGTCCTGTGTGGGTGAGCTATATACCTTCATTTATTGAGGAATCAGGAGAGCACTAGTAATTAATACTATCCATGGTTAAATTCCAGGTCACAATGAGTATGTCACAGTTTGAAATTAAGGGTGGCACGGTGCCATCACTAAAATGATGAAGCTAATTAAAATGCATCAGTCTTTGGTGGACATGATGGTGAGCAGGAGACACTGCAGAGTGAGCAGGTACAGCATCCAGACATGTCAGAGCCTGCCAGTTCTCACCTATTGTTTTTGCAAAGTGTCACCAAAAATGTCAAAGTTATGCAGCTGGCAACTAGGCAAAGACATATTCTGCAGTGTCTGTGAATAATTCACGAGAGAACTACATGAAGCACTTAAGAAATGCAATGATTCTGTCTGTATAAGCAAAGCTTGAGCATTAAACCCCAGAATGGAGTGTCTTATTTTACTCACTGCAAGCTTAAAAACCTCTATTTTTTCACCTTTCTTTTGAGAGTGTTTAAATCCAGAAGAGGGAGGACCCAATTTAACCAGACTTCACAGCAGAAACCACGTGAAGCTTTCACGTAAGTACCTGTCAACCTACACAGCACAAGGTGTGAGGACACAGCAAGATAAAACAACATGGAAAATGCAATGTCAGCTTTCCTGGGTACCTGCTGGTATGGCCCTGTACAGTCCCACAGAAACACCCACATTTGGGGTTTTTTTTCTAGCCTTGCCTGATTAAAGGATCAGAAGACTATTAATGCCTTTGCTGTTTGCACTCATCTCTTCCCTTTTTCTTCCCAAGAATACAAAATTTGCTAAAACTGTGTATTTTCAGTAATAAGTGATAAATAATTAATGATAAATAAATCAGCAAGGAATCTTTGGCCTCTTCTATGCACAGTCTAATCCTCACTTATGTCTGTGTGACCAGTTTCCCAGTGATGCCCAGTCCTCCTTTTGCTGAATACCACATTTCATTGCCCCAAAACCTTGGTCTACTTGGACAAAGTCCCCCCCTGAATTTCATTTCTGTTACTTAAAGGACTTTCCAACTTTTGCAGTTTGGAAAGTGACTCGACAGACCCTCATCCAGCTATTTAAGTGTAAAAAAGCACCATGATTTATCCAGTGTCCCTTCTTCCACGTGGCTCACAGGAAAGACAGGCACTTCATTACCATATTGCATGATAGCACCTAGTTTATCTTCTCACTGTTTACAAATATTAAATGCTTTCTGGGAATACATAAGCTAACTCCCAAATTAACAATAAACTGTGTAAACTGCTCACTGGAAAAACTATCACCTCCTACTGTGTTCCTGAGGGTTCTCCATATTTCTGGTACTTAATATAAGATGATGCTCACTGATGTTTTTTTGCCTCTTCCATGTCTTTCCTGAATGCTAGAGCATTTTTCACACTATCAGGCTACAAACTGAGAAGTCAGAATCATATGGGAACCTCAGTGAAGTACTTTCCCAACAGCATCTGTTGTGACAGGGAGGGAAGTGCAATGGACTGTGTTTGTAAGTGACTGTAATCGCTCATTCCCAGCAGGCACAATAAGGAAAGCGAATCATTGTGAGAGCACAGTCTTATTCTCCAATTACCAACGTAGTTAATTAGTGGGAAAAAAAAAAAAAAGGAGCTCACTGTTTGTCATTTTGTGCTCCAGTTGGCAAAACCAGCAAGCTACGCATTTATTTCATCTTCCAAGCCAAATTTACTCATGATTTAAGTGGCTGCAACTCCAGTTGTACTTAAGTCAAATGAAATGTTCCTGTTTATACCTAAAAGGCAGACCTTCAGGTTTGCAAAATCCCTGGGATGCCCAATGGAATAGCAAACTGCCAGGTAAAGGTCATGGGAGGGACACTCGTGGGAGCAGTCACACAGCCCAGGTTTGGACAGAGAAGGCTAAATGGGTAGAGAACAGACTCCCCTGCAGACTGGCTTAGAGCAAGAAAATAAGCCAGGTGTTAACAGTGATGCTCTGGAGGAGCTGAACTGCTCCCCACTGACAGCAGGCACAGGTTGGTGCCCTGTGCCCAGAGCTGGCCTTGGCTCTGCTCTCCCCTCGCAGCAAACAATGACAGAGGAGCACGTGAGGCTCTGAGGGGAGTTAACCTTGAGCTAAACAGAAGCCCAACACCAGATGCTGAGTCTCAGAAAGGAACTCCTTACTTAGCCTTTCAGCACATATAGCATTATTGTATTTCAAGGGAGCTTCAAAGGAAACTGGATCCATCAGAGAAAACGAGCACACCCAAATGAAGTGTGACACAGGAATCCATCACGCACTGTCACTGTGCTTTTGGCAGACTATCATTTCACTTCCCTGCAGAACTTGGGGTGAAGAGGGGCTGGGGCTCTAACTCTGTGTTTATATGCTAATATACAGGGAGTACAGAACAGCTGCTTCTGTGGCAAATTGGTATTTAAACCTGCATATTTGAATAATGCAAATCAAAATCAAGCAGCTTTTTATTTTACTACTCCTTAGGCCAGTCCCCCACCCTTTGAGGGAGAATCTCTCACCTGGGAAATACAGCTGCACTATTTCCTTCAGCAGCTCATCTCCTGGCCTTTTGCAGAGGCTCAGACTCAGAGCTGCTGAACTCTGGGTCAGTACACAATGTGCTTCTGTGTGCTAAAACACAGTTATCACTTCTGAAAGGAAAAAGAAGTCTCACCTCATTATAACATGGCCTATGGGTGCCAAATACTCATCTTGATATAATGAACTTTTTATTTTAATAGGTTTCATAATCAGAAGAGAAAGCTCCAGAGAGACCATGTGAAACAGGGAGGTGTTTAGTGCTGTTACTGGCAACAGAGAGTCCTGGTGGATGTCTTGGTAAGAGAGACCATTCCACCCTGGAAAGAGATCCAAGCTGAGCTGAGGGCCATCAGGTCCCATCAACATCTCCTGATGCACTAAAGAGAACCATATGGAGTGTGTGCAGGCACAGGAAACCTCAGGGGTCAAGCAGGGTGAACTGCTCACTACACACATCACTTGTGGAAGCAGGTAACACATGCATCAGTAGCTGCTGTTCAAGATGTGCTGCTACTGACAAGCAGATTATTGAGGACTAACCTGCCAATAATAGTCTGTTGTGTTTATGAAGTTGAGCACAAAACCAGCCCAAGATTCCCCAATGGCTCTCAGAATAGAGAAAGCTGAACCTTGGGCTACTGATGTGCTGCTACACTGCAAAAAGGTTTTCTCAGCAGACATTACTAATGCAGCAACTGGTCTAAGGTGATAAATTAGATATTCAAAGGCTTCAGAGCTTAGAAAGAAGTCAGAGATTTGGTTATGCAAAATTCAAGCAAAGCACAACAAATTTAAACTGGAGCATTCTGCAAACTTCCACAGTCTTCTGCCCATTTTTGTTTCCAGTGTACCTGTTTTCTGTCATGTAAATACCTGGTCAGAATGAAATGTAACCTTGCTGGATATGCAATAACTCACCTTGCCATCTTCAGTGTAGACATTCTCGTTGTATCCTTTGACTATTGTCCTGTCAATGAAGAGGCTCCTCATCACCACTATCACTTTTAACACTTTTCCTAAGGTCACCTGTGAAGAACAGGAGAAGGACAAAAGCTGAAGGCGAGTCTGTGGTGTCTGAATTCATAAGACCATCAAGTTAACAGCTTAAGTTGATGCAATTTCAGTTTTCAATATTTTATAGAGAGACCAAAATAAAAGATCTAAAAGCAGCCTGTGTTATGAGGAAGAGAGAGACTATGAAGTGCAGAACAAACAAACATTCATTTGCAACTGAAAATGTATGAGTTCACAGAATTCCCTTGTGCAGACATGACACTGCCAAGCAATTCTCTCCATTTTATTAACACCACAACTCAATAACTTGTCAAAAACAATGGGCAAATGTGATTATTTTCGATGAATTTGATATTCTCCAATATAAGTCCATTTAGAGAAAAACAATTTGAAAGAAGAATCGGACTCTCCTAATGCTGGCTTGTAAAAGCATGCCATGAGTTTAATGGAAAATGCTTTTGGTCCAATAAAAATGTAAAATTATTTCAAAGGAAACTACAGCTTAAAGTAAAAATGCTACATTTTCAAAGTTTCAATTTTCTCCTGTCAAAGTGCTAAAGTGCAAAGAATAAAACTAGTACCATGGAAGACACAGAGGGTCAGTCAGAGCATAACAACAGAAATAAGCCTAAATTGTATTATTGACAAAAATGCAATAATGAAGGCATTTTAATCTAAAAATCAATTTACATTTCAAAGATGAACTTGCACTTCAATACCGTTGTGTCTAACAAGAATTCTGTCTTTGTATTTTGTTATACAGAGATTATTAGAGAGTTTTTCCTCACCCACAAAAGCATAAAACCGAGATAAAAAAGAAACAATTAGTTCATTTTAATATTTCCCAACCAGCAGCGGCTCATTTTCTGCCAGTGTTCCAACATTTCATCCTGCATAGATGTGCACAGGCAAGAACAATTGTGTTTTTACTGCTGACCTCAGCAGGCAAACTCACACCCAAAGAGATCAGTCACTGATATGCATCTTTAGTGAGTTGTTACATGTTTTTGCTTTCTAACTTCTGCTAATGACTCCTACCCACCACCCTGTTCTAACATGAGTAACCCCAGCCTGATGCTGACTAACTAAGAGACTTAAGGACAAATAACTCAAGTGCCAAGATGTTTTTCCCTGTGAAGAGGAAGATGGAAAATCTGGCAGAAAGGCTCCACTCAAAGCAGATGCAGGGGCTGTGCTGGAGGAGGGTTAGGAGGGGACATGGGAGTAGGGATGTGGTGACAATACAGAGCTCTGCAGAAGTCACCCAAACTCCTGTAAATACTGCATTTATAATCACAAAACATACAAACCCTGATGACAAGGCTTTGGCAGGGAACATGGGTAACTCTAGGAGAGTCTAAACAACAGGGAAGGACAAGTTCACAGTAAGAGAGAGGGCAGGGAAATGAGAAAAGTCAATGACAGCTTTCAAGAAAACAGAGCTGCAGGGCATAGAACTGCAAGAACAGAAAAAGTGGGTCAGAAGAATGGGGCAATTTCTGAAGAAAAAATGTTAAAGGCTGAAGGACAGTGATTTGTATCAAGGCCTGGGCCATGCACACACCATGAACATGCACAGAACACCATGTTTTGCTATCAAGTGCTGTGAATTTTGGTTTAAATGTAGTATCTTGTCAGGGTACTCTGTAACAAGACCTGGCTGGTCTGAAAATACAGGAAACTGGCAGAATTTAGTTTAGCACCTACTGTTTAGTAGGTGTTAGCCAAGTTAAAAATACAGAGTCATGAGCCAGAGGTGCCTGATCTATGATTGCTGATCATGCACTGGAATTACAGACTGTTTTGTCATAATTGCTAAGAAGTGGAAATGAAGGAATTTTGATAGAAGTTGCCAGCACATTTATATTTAACAGATTTTTATTTATTTTTCTACCTTAATAAGACTGGCACTTCCCTAGGATACAGGTCTGCTGAGAGAACTGACTGCTATCACTTCATACTAGACATCACCATACACATTAAAATTAAAAGGAGGAAAAGAGGACATTTTAAAGACAAAGAAATCTTAATGGGGGAGTGAAATGGCTGCCCTACAAACACCCACATGTATAATACAATACAACACAATATAATATAATGTATAATATTTCTTATCCCCACCACCTTCACACACTTTAGTTGCTGCTCACTTCTTTCCTCTTCCCTCACATTCTGCATCCATGACATCTCACACTGTCAGGTAGAAATAAACCTGAGGCTGATCCAAAGCCTGTGGGGGATGTTCCTGGAAATCCTCAGAGTGAACAGTGGAACATAAGCTGAAACACCCCATGTGTGGCATTCCAGCTATTTTGTACCACTCCTATTTTGCCACAGGATTCCCATAGATTTTATGCTGGCTGGGAGAGAGATCAAGACTTTCAGATGATTTTTGTAGGGCTGTATCATTAGTTAAGTCTGACAGAAGCAGAAATTTTGTAAAACTAAGTGTAGCTCTGAGAAATTACAGTTCATCATTTTAACAGCACTGAAAGAATGAGGGTAGTAGTACAAAGAATGAACAACAGCCTGTCACTAGACTGGAGGATGCTGTTAGATTTCAAAGCCAAAAGTATGTTCCACTGCTATTTTCAGGGTGAAGCACATTCCATATTGTACACAGTAAATGCAATACCCTTTATTTTTTCCTCTAGTAATCAAGATGTGTAACTATTTTCAGGACTTAATGTTTTTGTTCAACTCAGAACATGATATTTTACAAATCATGTTTTTCAGCAAACCATTTTCTTTCAATTCCTGCTCAACCTGACTACCTGGAATCTGTGTTCAGAAAAGATCTATGTATGGAATATAATTTACACTACAGTCATACAACTGTGTCCCTATGGATCTCCTGAAAGGAGGTAATAACAAACTAATGGCTTTGATAAAACAGGAATTCGATAGTTTTACCCCAAGTAAAACAGTGCAGGTCTCTCCTGGAGGTCAAGACTCATCCAGATGGTCCCTATTTAATGGGCACTGAAACGTCCCTGAATTTCTGCAAGTACCAACTGAAAGAAATTTCTCTCCATATACAGAAAACATACCTTTCAATTGTGACAGAAAAGCAACAATTTCCTTTCTAAGCCAAGTGTTCCTATTAAATTTCAGCTTCTCCTGTCGATATCCTGTTAAGACAGCACTTGGCTTTTTAATATTTTGCCTGAAGGATATATGCCAACTTGTCCTTGATGTAGAAAATTTTAATTCAAATCAATACATGTACAAGGTCACTTTAAAATTCAATTAATATGAATGAAAAAATATGCCCCACAGTTCTGTGAGCTGAAAATGGAACAGTTGCAAGTTAAATACTTCTGTAGCTTCAGTTTTGGGCTGTGTAATAACAATATGCTTCTAACTTCCTTTTAACTAAAGTATACTAAATTCAGGCAGTTAAGTTATTCATAAATCCCCTGCTTCCTAAAATGGAAAGCTCCAGAAGAAGGTAGGACAGGCAGCTGATTGAAATCTGCAATATTATGCAGCTTTTCTAACAAAGATATACAAAATAAAAATCTTCTTGAAATATCCCAGTTTTAAAAATATTTTGTCTATCACCAAGATAAATCTCAAGGAGCATCTGACAGACAAAGTATGCCAAGGAAGGGGGAAGGGGAAATGGAATAATCAGGAAGAATGACTTAGATAATTCCTTGCAAGAATGCTAAAAGAAGTTCCCATTTAGCATCATTTATAATCAGAAAAGAAATAAGCACCTTTCCAAGTAAGTCAGAATCAGGGTCCAAACGAGTTTACAAAATGAAAAGGAGGAAAATTATTGGATCATGCCAGAACTCTGCCTGGAGGAAAGAGCTTGAAACCCCCCCTTTGAATTTTGCCTCCTCACTGAAACCAGTATCAAGTGAAAAGCCCTTTTATGAGCAACTTAAACAACGCATTAACAAACGTTCTTTCTTAACATTTATTTAAGTTTGATATCAGGAAAATGTGCACTGACAACATCAAGCTCCAACACTTTGTGAAAAATTCCCAAGGCTGCAGATTTCCCCTCAGCATTCCAGGGAATTTGCTGCTGATTTGAGCTGCAGATGCTCTGCAATGCAGAGCTAAAAGAAAGAAAACATTATTTTCAGTTAACATGGGCACCTCCCTGCTTCTATAAAAAGGAGCACAAGTTTGTGTGTGGTTTTTATTCACCTCAGAAATAAGGCAACATCCAACCAGACACGTAACCAAGCTACAGATTTCCAGCAAAAGGCCAGACACCTGCTCCTTGCCATAGAACTGCCAGAAGGCTCATCCTCCCACTCGTGTCTTACTAATCAGTAAAATGCTTGGAAATCATATTTATATATGCTGAAAAATAAGGTTTTGTATTAAAAATAAAGTAAAAAAAAAACCCACTTAGACTTTCAACTAGTTCTCATTTTTTATGTCTCATCTGCTGCTGGTATGAAGGCTGAGCTTTCCCTCACATGCTCATTATTCTTTAATGATGCCTATTTGTAAATAGCAAGATAAGATGCAATTAAGCCATTAGAGTCTAAATAAACAAACATACTAATTAGGTTCTTTACAAGGATTTCTTTTTTTATGCAAGGGCTGGAATTTACCTTTCATTAGTCTAACCTAATTGCAATAGTGCCTGATAAAAAGTCGACATAAATGAAGGACTTTAAATAATTTCACCATATCAGGGATGAGCTGGTGCTCTTCTCCCTCAGTAACATCCCATATTCTCTTAATAAGGCAAAAAGTTGGCACAGGATGTTGTTCAAAGGTTCAAGGACACATGTTGCCAGTGGCCAGTCACACAAATCCAACACAAGATGGAACTCTTTTTTCCATTCTAAATTAGAGCACACCAGGAATTTTACAGGGATGAAAACAATGTCTGATCTTGCACAATATAAATCTCTGGGAATATCAATACACACCTGGGAGGCTTTGGGCACAGTAACCCTGTGCAGGGAGCAAAGCTGAGGACATTTCTCACAGGTCTTTTTCTACTTTTTTCTACTCTTGTTCTTTTTCCCCATCCAAAGACTCTTCCTCATCTTCCTCATTCTTCTATTAGACAAGCAGAGAATAATTTGCAATTTACTGCTCACTTTCTTTGCTCATTCAAGACATTCTCCCCCTGCATATATCACCTCAAATGCTGGTTTAAATGCTTTCTAAATGCTGGTTTTCTCCATCCTATGGCACAAACTGTGAAGCCACTGCAGCCATGAGTCCCCCTGTGAGCTCAGGAGAGATTCCTCCAGCTCCCAGAAGAGATCCTTAAACATCCCAAGAGTTCCCTCAGACATCAAAGCCAAGCTCATGTCTCCAAGGCAGCAAATCCCTAAATCAATATTCATCCTAAGGGACTAAAAATTGGGTTCCTAAGCCACCAAATGTGACCATCAGATCTATATCCTTTCCATGGACTTGCCTTCTTTTATCCAGTGCCTACTGAGCACTGTTTTCCTAATAAACCACCCCACAGGAAAGGAGAAATGCTTACACTGCAAAGAATTTTGGAGAAAAGAGATTCTTTTGGAAATAACAGCATTGAATTATTTCTAATCAATAAAACATCAATACTGATTTCAAATCCCTTTGCAAATTCTCCCTCCCTTCCCAGTTCTCCAACATCTGGGCCTCTTGCACAGACATCAGTTTGGTGACTTTCTTAATGGGCAAATAATAAATTTCAGAATCCATTTTCCCAGCAAAAATAATGATTTTATGTAAAACACTGATAAACAAAAATGAGACACAAGGAATTATTCAGTTTCACTGAACAGATGTCTGGCCTATTTGCAATTAATACAACCCACTGCCATACAATCAGACTGCTTAAAATGCTGGGAACAAGATCTGAAAGTTCAAATGCAAATGTATCTGATTTTATGGAAATGAATACAACTGTATAAAACCCTGTTTCACATTGTTATATGATAGATCTATTAAAAATATAAATTTATAAAAGCAGTATAAATTTATAAAAGTTAATTTAGAATCAAAAATTTGTTAGACAACCCAAAAAGAAGAAATCATGATTTCTGCCACAAGTTTGGCAGAAACAATTCAGTTTTTCAAACTTGTGCATATACTTAAACATATCATTCTGCTTTAGAAACAAAAATTACAGAAAACAATTCAATTATCTGCAAAAATATTTACCAGTGTAAATAAACTTTTGTAATAGTTCTTTACAAATACTGGGGTTAAAAACAATTTAAAGAAAAAGTAGTTCCCAGATGCAGATGAGGAAATCAGTTTCTACCCCTGAGCAGGACTAGCTGGGTACAGGATGTTAAAGTCATATTTGTCAGCTGAAAAAGTAGGGCTAAATTTTACTGTTTAATAAAATATTTATTATATTAGTGAGTGAATTGTACATAGAATTTGTTTCACACACAAAAAAAGGTCTTAATTTTGGTAATGGAAAAAAGGTGTGTGAAACAATCATAAAAGAATTTGATGGTGTGATTATTAGAAAAAATAATATGTATCTAGGAATACAACTGATTATTCAAAAAGGCAATAATCTAGGTATTTTTCATTAATTAAGTCAGGTAATGGTTTCTTAACATTCAAGATGAGGTTCATCTATTTACAATTTCTGGCAATTGACCAACAAAATCTCACAAAAACCTTAAGGACTCGACAGTTCCCTCTGCTGCTGCAAATTAATTTTCCATAACACAGTTATTAAAGCTGATATAATTCTATGTTTAGTCTATTTTACACATAGCGTGATTAAAAGATTAATTGAAAAATCACTACTTGAAGATTGGGATTAAACAGCACCTTGAACCACCATGATAAACTGCTTTTAAAATCAGCTGAGGATTTCACACAGCTCTGAAAGGTTTCAATTATTTATGTGTTTGGCCTGTGTAGCACAAATCCAGACTAATGAGGTACAATTGCTGTGTATAAATCTAAAGCATAAAAAACCCTCCTCATTGTCTGGAGGAAGCAGCAACCCCACAGCACTGGGAGGTTGCCACTTTATAAGATAAGGCTTTCATGATCTCACAAATAGTTTATTCTGCTTTTTGCTTAGAGTTCAGAGTTTCTGAGAGCTGTGCCCTGCTCAGGACAGCCCAGCTGAGCACAAGGGTTACTCACCTGCAGAGTTTGACCAACAGGCTCCCACGGGTGCTAATTATTATGGAATCACAGAATAGTCAGGGCTGGAAGGGACCTTTGGAGATCATCCCATCCAAGGCAGGGTCACCTCGAGCAGGTGGCACAGGAACACGTCCAGGTGGGTTTGGAATGTCTGCAGAGAGGGAGACTCCACAAACTCCCTGGGCAGCTGTTCCAGTGCTCTGCCACCTTCAACACAAAGCAGCTCTTCCTCATGNCTGAAATTGAGATAAGAATTTAATAAATGACAGAAGAAACTGGAAAAGCTGCGAGTCTGATTTCTTTTATCTGGTATTGGGACTTTGATAAAAGGAAGAAAAACTCCTATTTAGGAGCCTGGGTCCCGACAGGTGACAATTCCTGTGTTTTAGTTCATGGCCACTGGACCTCATCCTGTCGCTGGGCACGTTCAAAAATTCTGGCACCATCCTCTGACACCCACCTTGAAGACATTTATGTGCCTTAATGAGACCCCTCTACCTTCTCCTCTCCAGACTAACCAGGCCCAGCTCCCTCAGTCTCTCCTCACCACAGAGATGCTCCAGACCCCTCACCATCCCCGTGTCCCCCCGGGCCACTCCAGCAGCTCCTTGTCTTTCTTGAAGAGCTTCCTCTTGAAATACCAGATGAATCTTAAAAGCACAAGTCCCACCTCTACAACTAAAGAAATAAACTGATTTCCATGTGTACGTGTAGAGGAAGAAGTTGTAGAGCCTGGGGCTGGAACTTGCTGTATTGAGTCTCTTTCCTAAAGATGATTTATTTGGTAAAGCCCTGATGTTTCTGAAGTTTCAAAGAGTCTCCCAGGCACTCCTTTTCCCTTCTTCCCCATCTCCTTCCTATCAGTTACACATTCTTAAGATATGGATAGTGTTTACCAGTGCATTTGAAGATGAATATATGGGTTTTTTTTCTGGTAGATGGAATGATTGTGTTTAAAGATGTTATGAAAACTAGACCTTTGTGTCCAGGACCTTCTTAAGATGGCAGGTATGATATGAACAGCCCAAGGATGAAAACAGCTGAGATTATACACTTAGTTAATTACCTCTGGGCAAACAGGATGGTTGTGGAATATTTTTAAATAAAATGAGCATTATCTGAAGCCTTTGGTATTGTGGTAAATCACACTGCTGCAAGGGAGCAGCTCCAGATGTAACTTGGGCCAAGTTCAGAGTGAGAAATCACAAGTGGTGAAGAAACTTCCCTCCTTTCTGGGGGAGGTGCTCTCACACTGCCCATCCTGCAGCACCTTTCCCTGAAGGATCTGTGGCTCAAAACAGCAAAAGCTTTTGTAGCAGTCAGGGCCAGATGGAAAGTGCCATATTGGCAACATCAACTGAGACAGATGGGGAAGAGGCAAAACTTGCCTAAAAGAAAAAATGATAAACCCAGCACACGATCACATGCAAAAATACTTTAAAAACAATCTTTCTGATTTCTGATCCAAGGAAAACATGCATAGCACTGGTTCAACATGGAGCTGTGATCCTGTAGCAACAAAAATGTCCTTGATTTAGAGAGCGACTGCCACATGGAATTCACTTCATTACTGATGGTAAAAGGGGCTTCTTTTACAGTTACCACATTACTAAAAGGTAATTTACCTTGTTTCCTACTTGTGCTTGAATCTTGAACAGCATCATCTGTTTTCTGACCTCAAAAAGCCATCAGAAGTACAAGGTACTTCTATATGCAAAGAGGGGCTCTAAGAGAATGGAAAGGGTTTTAAAGTAAAGAAGCAAACCCAGACATTTTTCATAGCAAAACAGATAAAGTCAGCTTAAGAGGAAATGCAAAAACTCCCAAGACTTATGGCTTCTTAAGGCTGCATTGATGAATTCCATTCTTTTCTGGAATATATAGTTCCACTTGGTGAATCCAACAATTGCAGATTAAATGTTTTAATGCCAGCTGTTTATTTTAACCTCTGACTCAGTTAATCTCTTGTGAATTTGGGGCTGTTCAAAGAAAGTTAATAATGAGATGTTAGAGAGTTGATTAATTAAAACTAAACACAATTCAAAATAATGAAAAATTAAAAATAATCACATCAATACTTATTATAGAGAAATTAACAGAAAAATACAGGAAAAAATCTAGCCATCATAGTGTTTTCAAGTCAACAAACTCACAGTATAAAATCTAAGGAGCAGTCCTAACATTGACTTATATTGACTCATCAGTTCTGTTTTGACAAAATACCTGATTTTCAGATAAATTTTCTGAAAAGTGAAATACACTGACAGGTACACTACACCCAAGCCTTTTGTAGCAGTCTGTGTGAGTAAGGTAAAAATAAGAGAAAGTGCCATGAGAAATGTGGGATGGAAAAGACTGAACTGGCCTCAGTTCTTCATCTGTGTATTCACTGTATTTTCCAGTTTTATTTAAAATTTGGCAAAATATGCAACTTCTGCCTTTCACCCTACTAGAAGAAAATCAGTATCCACCTGCCACACTACAGACTTCACTTCCACATTGCTGCCTTGGAGTAAGAGCTTTCAGGACTTCTCTTGTGTAAGAAAAACAGCTGCCTGTGGAAATGGATGTGAACAATGGATTCCTCTGGAATGAAATCTTGCTTGGTCAGGCAGAAGTAAGTTGAATGTATTGGACTTGTTTATCTCTAATCCAGCCTTTACTGCTCATTTACTTCAAAGGCAAATTCTTAACTTCATCATATAACAGAAATTCACTGACCCAAGAGCAATATGAACAAATTTAAATCATATTGGTTTCCTTCTTCTTTTCTTCCTCACAACACTCTCTTCCTTCTTAATTATCATGATTAAGACTCACTCATTGCCAAGTCTGCTGAAAACCACAGTTGAGTATTTGAGTTTGTGCTCATATTTCTACAATCACATTTAACAATAAAAAACCCCAAAGATCTTTCATTTAAAGGGGAAATTCTTTTTATCACTCCTTTGTCTAAGAGCAAGAAAGATGCTACATTGCTGTGACAAGTGAAAAACATATTTCTATTAAAAAATTAAAAAATCTTTAATAATCTGCATTTTAGGGACAGTAAGTAAGTTGAGTTAAGAAACTCAACTCAAGGGATTAAATGATTTAATGATCCAACTTACCAAAAGCATTGCAGAGGTTCCATTTGGCCGGGATAGCTGGATAGACATTTCAGGGAACATCCTATCAATCCGATTGATCACATCATCAACATATCTACCAACCAAAAAACAACAGCAGCATTAACACACAGGCTCCTTCTTACATTATTACTCCTCTTTAATGATGTTCATGGGACTTTCCTTAATTAATTTCCCTCTGACACCTGCATAGTCTTCAAAAGCACACGCGAGTATAATTCAAAATAATAAAATAATAAAAGGAAACAAACCAAAATCATTGTTTTGAAAATTAATTACTCTGCCCTTAAAAACATGCACTCAATTTTTAGTCCAAAACTGTCAGTCTCAAACTCCTGCCATTGTATTTCTATCCCTTCTCCTCAGGGGGGTCGAAGGACACATGATCAAAATGACTCTTCCAGCATAGGAATTCAGAGGCTGTCACGTCCTTACTCTCTCTTTGATAAACTAAACTGATAGAGGTTTTATCAAAGTCTTCAGACTATTCTTCGGGGTGCTTTTTTTCCTGAATCTTTCCAATTTATTTCATGCACTGGTGACTCTGAAATTGCCTAGTACATTCCAGGAGTTTCCTTGGAGTGATCAAACACAAAGGTAAGATAACATCCTTCCTGCTGGGTATAAGCCCTTTGTTTCTGCAGGCCAAGGTGAGCTGGCACACAGTTGTCTTGGTCCCTGGCATCAAATTAAGAGCTGACATCCATTAACCCTGGAAATGGCCTTACAGAGACTTTGGTTCCCAGGACACATCACTCCATCCCATGGGCATGTCTCACATCCTTCAGCCACTCCTCTGGACACATTAAATTCCAAATATTTGTTTAGCAGAGTTTACAGGACAGTCTGTATTATCTGATCTGTCCTCTGGTACTATTTTTGGTTCTCCTGAAGCATCCAGACAAAGGGAGGAGCACCACTGCCCTGTTATCATAGAAACAATGGTTTGGGCTGGAAAAGACCTTAAAACTCATCTCTTTCCAACCCCTGCCATGGGCAGGGACACCTTCAACTAGACTGGGTTGCTCATCATGCATCTACAAACTCTGCAACTCAATCAGGTCCATGAATGAATTCATGGATAAAAATGTTTTCACATGTGCTCTGAAAAAAAAAAAAAAGACTTTGGAAAAACTGGTTCCCAGAGTTAGATTAACAGTAAAACTAAAAAAAATCTAATTATTTTCCTTTAATCTGCTTAAATAAAGGCAAAAAATGTTGAATTCTTGCTCTTCGAAGTAATTCAGTTCTAATGTTAGTGCTAAACCCCCTGAACAACGAGGTGCTATGCTCCAGTTGCTGTTTTACAAAGCCAAGGATTAAAATAATCAGAAAAAAATAAAATAAAATCAGGGAAGCTACACTTACACAGCTGGTAAAGTCAGCCCACTTCTAAAAGTAACTAAAGAATGAAATGAGTTATGAATATTTGCATAAAATCCTTAATCCATGTTTCTCCCTGTGCACAAGAAAGTTCCCCCATTCACTGCAGTGACTCATTAACACTTGCAAAGCCCAAACATCCAAAAGCCAAGAACCTCCTCAGCACTGGGAAAGAGGAGGCACATAAGCCACTGCTCCAGGTGAGTAAAGCTACACATGGACAGCATACACCCAACTAATTTTAAATATTACTGAACCCCAGACTTATTTTATACAGCATGAGAGTTTACACTGTTTCACAAATGTAATTACTCCAGGCTCCCAAATAAACGAATCTGTTGCTTGTGAGTGAACAGAGATGACTGACTGTGGTACAGGTCTGTAGTTCTCAATCAGTTCAGCCTCACACACCATGATGCAGATTATTGCACAGTGAAAGTTTCCCATTTTCCAAGCTTTGGGCAGTAAAAATTTAAAAACAAACAAAATATGAAGTTGCATAAAACAAGACACTGACATAGTGCGTTAAGGAAGGAAAAATCAAGTAATTTTAAATCATGTGAACAACAGCTGGACTGGGGCATTTAATCTGCTTAATGTCTTTCTGAAAATCCCAGTGGACATGTACTCACATCCTTTGAAAATGGGATCCAGGCTGGCTGCAGGTAATCAATTCTTCAAGTCTTTCTTAGATATGATTATTTTTAAAATTTAAAACTTGTCTTGATCACAAGGCTTAAAACCTGACCCAAAGCCAACTGTCACCTTGTACTACCTGAGCAGTATAAGGGAATTCACAGGGGGTTGTCACACACAGAGCAAACCAGAAATCTCCTTTGTATTATCCAGCTTCTGAAAGCACTTATAGGTGAGTTACTACGACTTTTTGGGCTTAGAAACCTGTTAATTTTGTACTACTTTTCATAGATCAGTTGACAGAAGAAGAAAATTAAAACCTTAAGGAAATACAATGTTTTACTCTGGCAACTCTACAAGGATCATCCACACTTGGGAGCATTTTCCTTCTCAATCAGTGGGTTGTCAGAGAAAATCCAAGGCCAACAAGATAAAAGAACACTGATATACATAACATTATTTTGCCTTTTTTCAAGTAGACATCAGGCTTTCCTGAGCACTCATGAGAACAGAAAGATTCTTCAAAGATGGATATTTAATTACTAAATTAGCCAGACTACATGGTGGCCTCAAATATAAAATGAGAAACAACCTAATCTAAGGCAAAATTCTTCTATAGATTTGCCCTTCAGAGAGGACATCTGGTAAAACATCTTGTGAAGGGATGGATATGATAAATCAGAAGCAGCAAAGTAATGTAAAAGTGTAACTGGTGATGACTTCAGAGAAAACTGAGGAACACATGATAAAGACAAGATAAAGTGCATTCCTGAGGCTGTCTGGAAAGAGGGTCAGAGAAAAAGCTGCTGTCTGGAACTTATTCTGCAGAACTGAAGCACACTAATTTAGTGCCAAAATAAGCAGAGTCACAATTTACACATCTCTGTCCAGTTTTAGCTCAAAAATATGAGCGTTCCTATTTATGTTACAGAACCTCTTGCCCAGTCTCAGACAAGCAAAGTACTTAAGGATGGGGGAAAAGTCTAATTTTACTTTGCCAATAAGCACTTCTAACTTCTGACGTCCTTACCACATCTCAGCTTTCTCCTACATACAAAGGATGCTGGTTGGAAGGAGCATTTATAAACCCAGAAAAAAGAAGGCAAAGCAGGGAAAAGCAAATGGAAATAGATTTCCCTAAGTATTTGGCCTGTTTTCATCCTAAGAAATCCATGGAATTCTCAGACAGGCACTGTTCCCCCTATGAAGAGCTGAATGGAGGGTCTAGACAAACTCCCACCCCATCTCATCTCTATGATGCAAAGGATGTTCAAAAAAGTCTGTAACCAGATTGCAAAGGTCCCACCCAGTGATTCCTATGTTACAGCACAGTATTTAAACCCTTTATAGACAGAATTTCATATTATTTATTCTTTTAAGCCTCAACAGGCAATACATCAATATCTCATTGCTACACTCTAATTTAGTCCCATTCCATTCAAAAAAGCTGCATCCTAATCAAGATCCATGTGCATCTCCTAATCCAGATCCATATGTATTCTAGTCAGAAAAGAACAGTGGACTTGACCAACAGGATATCCCATCATTCAACCTTACCAACTACTAAAGTGATTTCACTGATGTAATTTTACTGCTCAAAGGGAGGACTTTTAAAGCAGCTTTAATAGCAGGTTTGTACCAACTCCCCTCTCCCATTTTTCCTCCTCTTTTCTCCCTCATGACACAGATTTGTGATTTTTAAGGAGGTATTAAAATCATACTTTGGACAGAAAATTTTTACTTTAAGACATGCTGATAGTACCATTCAGGGTTATACATGTGAATGTGCACAGAGCCAGCCAGTCTGATCAGATCTGATATCAGATGCTCTCCAAGGCTGTCAACACTATAAATCAGTATTTTCATTGTAAGGTAGAAGAGTATTTTTTTCTACAGACATGCTAGACTAATATTGCAAAAGTCAAAACAATATAGTCCATGTACACTAGCAATGGCTAAAATTAATTCAAAATATTTCACTCCAAATGAAGTCTTATTATGAACATGCAGAAAAATCAACACTAGATTAAAGTAATACAGATATTTGTTGAAAAATCTCTCTGTCATTTTCCAATAAGGACATCCATAAATTCTTTAGTCCCTATTACAGGAAGAATTGACTGGAACAGACAGAAGACACCATTGAAGCAAGCTAGAAAATACTGTTTAATAAGGGCCTAATTATCTATGAAAAACATTCACTGAGAAGTTTCATGCTAAAACATCAGGTTGACAATGTAGAAATAATTCAGGAACCATTTCTGTAGATAAATGGTCTTGTACCATCTCTTTGATTCAGATAAAGGCCCCCCAAAAGACATTAATATAGAAAAGTAATTCATTATAAATGCCTTTCAGTTCCACACTGGACAGATGGCTTCACTCTCTAATGCGACCTCTCTTTTTCATTTTTTTTATTTTTACTGGATTAGATCCAGCAATCCAGCATTAGTGTGATGTTTAACAGCTTAGACAAGACTTAAATAGCATTTATTCCACACAGTGTTTCACTTGCATGCTGTTCATTTTTCCCATTCCATACAACAATTTCAAGATTAGAAACACAGGTATTAACAATCATTTTCCAAGGAGTTCTTTTGGAAGAAAGAAAACTTTGCTAAATGATCTTGGGGAGATGGAAAAAAAGACAGGGGGATAAAATAAACATTTGTAATATGAAAGAGAGTAAACTTTCCTCTACACTCAGTGGAAAACACCACTTTGGGGATGAAGAGAAACTCTAGTTTTGTTGAATCAAGATTCATGGTATTCTGGAGAGCAACAGGTGAAACTCTCCACACATTCTCTCCCTTACTAGCACAGTATTTACTTGCTCCCAGATTTCTTTTTTTTGGCTTTCAGACACTATTTTCAACACAGCTTATAATGTCTTTTCACATGTGTGATATTTCAGAAGCATGGGCTGATGAAGGCATAAGGACAAAGAGCTTGCCTGCAGTCATTCCAAGACCTCTGGAACACCTATTTTTTTGCAAAACCAAGAGTCAATATACAACTTCAAGCTTTTACCATTGGCAGGATTTAAAATATTATAGATTTTAGTAAGAGACTTTATAGTTTTCAGGCAGCCTGATTAGAGAAATAGTATATTTTAACACATACAAGGTAATCACAGTTCTAGTGTGATTTATTCATCACAGAATTTAAGTTTTAATTTGATTCAGCTACCTGCTAGGCAAGTCTCTGCAGGTAGCAAATTCAAGTTGATGGAAGGCTTTTCAGAAGCATCAATTAGCAATAGTTATTAAAACAGTGACCTCTGCCAGCTTTGGTGAGATGACACTTCCTGCTTGGATAGGCAATGAAGAGCGTGAAAAGAAATTCAACACCACTCACACTGTGAAAAGAGACTTCAAGCCTCAAGCCTAAATTAGACAGCTGGCACAATCCCTGACATGTGTACAACAATCCTGGAAGTCTCTGCCTCGTTCCACAATTCCACAGGTTTTGCTGGGTGTTTTATTGTTGTTAATTCAAACACCTGCTTTTTAGTTCTGTAGAACCTCTATAAGAATTCTCATGTTTTCCTGGCTCCAGTACCAAACTTGCTTGTTTTGAGCAACATCTCCTCCAGCTATAAGTTTCCTTGCCAGGCTGTTTTCTTTTACAGTTAACACCGTCCTCTTGTCCTTTCTGAACAAACTGCTTCAGCAGTTTCCTCTCTCTTCTCACCCAATTCCCAAGTTTCTCATGGTGAAGACTCCAGCCAGGCTCCTCTTGGCTTGGCTTGTTTCTTCCTTTCTCTGGGCACACTGGCTGGGTCTCTGCTCCTCCTTCAAATGCCTCCATTCCCACATGGAAAATCTTTATTCATGATATATCAGAAAGGAAAAACGTTCTCTCAAATAACTAACTGACTTCTAACTACCATGAGGTAAGTTGAGGGCAGGAGTAAATCTGAGTTGCACACAGTTCTTCAGCCCTGGGGCTAAAACAGAGAATGAGCAGAAGGGAGTTTCACCATCGGAGTGTCTTTGTGATATGAATCCAGAGGTGTGGGAAGAACTAACCCAGAATGTATGGACTGCAAGGAACTAATTTGCTAAGACACCTTGAACCAAAGTCTTAAGGAACAAATCTGCTAAGATTCATGCCCATCTCCACTCAGTCCTGGGAAGGAACAACACATATTTGAAAGCACTGAAAGATCCAACTCCAACCCTAAGAGAAGGCAGACTTCCATTGATTCTTACAAATTCACTTGTTTGCAACTTTGTAATGGATGTTATTTTGGTCATAGAGGAATTTTGCTTTATTATTGAGTGGATGCAAAAGATTAAGTTCTGTGCCTAAATAGTCTAGCAGTGTTTACATATAAACACAGGGTGGTCTGCTGCAAAAAGCATATGCACACAGAGCTGTATCAAACACTCACCATCTGCACTTCTCACTCAAAAAAGGCCAAACCTGGTACAGCACTTAAGGATGAATGTGAAATCATCTGGACAGTTCTCTAGAAGCCAAGACAGGGTGTTCAAGGGTTGGATTTACAAAGACATTTAGAAACCTCAGGCTGTGATTCAACAATTTTCAGCCTTCAGCACCACCAGTGACATAAGGCACTGACACATCCCCTCCCGCACGTGGCAGCATTCAGCCCCCTCAGCTGTGCTGTGCAGGAGGAGCTGGAGCTCACAACTGAGCTGGCTTGGAAATAAAAAAAAGAAAATACTCATTTAGACCTAAACCAGTTTCATGATTCAACTCCCTGTGTGCCAGCCCAATTCCTGCTGGGACCACACACCACGGGCCAGGAATACGGTACAGCCGGGTCATTCTATTACAACAATAAAATATTGGTTTATGGTAAAATGTGTTACTTAGACAGCATTGTTTATACAGCAAACACAATTCTGAATTCTCCAGTGCTACTGTGAGTCCACTGCTAAGAGAGAAACCTGCAAGGAATGTCTTCAAAGGTAAAGGCTGACAGAGATGGTACAAACCCACCCAGGGTTCTCCTGCTGAATCCTCATGGAATGCAAACCTGCTGCTGAATCAGTGTCTGGACACCTGCACACTCACATGAAATATGAACACCTCCATAACACACCCTGAAAACACATGTTGTCAGTCCATACTTTGAGACAGAGCAAAAAGACGTCTGTTCACAACACTGAATTCCAGTGCACCACCTTGAAAAGTGTAACTTTAATAAGGAAAACTTTAAATTACAAAGAGACCTTCCAGTCCAGTTCCCAGAGGTATTTTATTATAGTATTGAAATAGCTTTCTTTGTACTTATGTGGAATGCTCTTCAAAATGCCTTTAATTCACAGCAGTAATCATGAGAGGAATATGGATATTAGAATGTGTGAAAACTGGTTAACAAAACAAGCATGAATCTACTTTACAGTCATCATCAGGACCCTGCCTGAACCTGCACTGGTCTGTGCTTTATGGAAAACATTAACTCCTTTATACACACCTTGAGAGGAAAAACAGCCCTCCCTTAACCATGAAGCATCAGTGGTAAAATAATTTCAGAATCAATCCTTCACAGCACATATGTATTGTTTATATTTCCACTTCTTCACAAAACTACATGTTGCTCCACAGCCCAACAATAAATGCTAACAACAGTCATTTTCAGGGGCCTGGAGAAGAGTCACAATTATTACATCAGTGTTTAACTACAAAGATGGTTCTTGAATTAGTCCTAATTTGTCGAGCAATTTGTGTCCCACGCAAAGCTCCTCCTGAGGGAGAGGGGATCAAGCTGTGACTTGATGATGACAAAGGCCTCAGAATAAGCCATCAAGTTCAGTCCTGCTTCTAGAAAATGTGATGGGCTGGGATGGTTTTCAGCTCACCTGCCCAGCCAGATTTCCAACGAAAGTGAATGGGGTTCTCTGCTGTCTGGGAAAGGTCTGACACTAAGTGTGGACTGACCACCTGATGGGATCCTGACACTGTCCCAAGTTCAGCTTTCTCAAGCCAGAATTCAGTATTTTATAATGTGTTATTTTCAGCTCTGCTATTGAAGAATTACTTCAACAGCAAAGCCTTTTCACTTACTTTCTTTGTGCTTTATTTCTCCCCCAACAGAGCAGAAATTACAGTACTCACCTCCTTTTATGAACAGCAACAGATGATGCATGATACCCATTATTTATTCTATACCTATGAAAAGCAGCAAGATTTTACCTTTGGGTGGAGAGACTGATGAACAGGAAATGCAGCAGGTTGTGCCCAGTTAGACCTTTTTTATATAACATGCTTCTCCATATCACAGCACTGCTGGAAGGAAGAGATCTTAGTGATCACTTCTGTTACATACAGCAAGTCCCAGAACTTAGTAAGGCATCACAAATTCCAGAGGATAGGAGGATTAAGGATATGACCTCCTGGAGAATACTTAATATATGATAACAGGAGAGCAGAGCAGACCGGTTCATACACAGGTCTAAAAAGTGAAAACTCAGATTTTAGGCCTCATCAATAGACTTCAAACAGCCACTCAAAAAGAGCATCCACTTCAAGATCTAGTGCTTTGTTAAATTTATAAACTGTGCTAGAAACAGGCAAGTCTTAATAGCACTAGTTCTAAGGGTATTTAGGATACTTGATATCAGCCTTAAGGACCCTTACGATCAATTGGTTCTTGTGTAATTAAGAGCGAAGTAAAGGTGAAGAAAAAAGCAGAAAAAATGAGATACAAATGATCACTTGCACAGCCCACTGCAATTTATTACACAAGCTCTTACCAAATACCCATTTCAACTTCTGTGATCACCGACTTCAAGCTTCCATGAGGGAATTTCATAATCAGTACTGATTTTTAGCTCTTCACAACTATATTCTGACCACATACTTCGATCTGCCTGTGACACTACAGAGATAAAAATCTACCTTAAAACTCAGAGGTTTATCAAGAGACTCCTTCAAGGTCATCTTTACACTCCAGTACAAAAACTGGAGATAACAAGTACAATTAGGCATTTATAAACTCAAGACTCTCCCACTACAAACATTTAGGAGAGAGAAGCCCTTCAAAACATTACTTTCTAAAAAACACATTTTCATCACCTCTTCCTCCAACATGACAAGCTGTTCCTTAGGTTGGGAGTTTTTATAGGGCTTATGGAAATTAATTGCGTGGCTTCCGCTGAAAGTCAACGTGGGGGAGGAGGGCGAATTCCCTTGAGGAAATTCTCTGGCAAAAACTCTCTTTAAACAAGAGAGTTGGTTAAAGGAAAGGCTGATCATCAGTTACTCCTGGGCTTGGCAAACACAGCAAAGTGTGCAGCAAAGTGACTGCAGGAATTCACTGCACCTTTTTGGCCGTTTTCCCACTCTTGGAATCATGTTCCCTCTCACTTGCTATTTCCCCTCTCACAAGGATCACTGTGCAGCCCCCACAGAGATCAGACAGGCTTTATGTTCACTGTGGCTTTCCAAATGTTGGAGCCTCTGTGTTCCTTGTGTTCCTGCCCTGCACTGAACAGGCAGAGTGGAGTTTAAAATTCTTCCTGGGGCTGAGAGCTGGACTAAAGTCAAGTACCTCTGTAAGCAAATAGGGAAGTTCAGAAGTGTGCAGAGTTCCCCTCAAAAATAAAACATAAATTAGCATTCATGCCAAATATATCCCAGGCACAATAACCCCTTTAGAACCATCATGTCTGATGCTATCAGGGAGAAATGTTCAGCCTATTAAAAAATAATGTGATTCTCTTTATGTAAGTACACTCACAGAGCAAAGTGACTAAGTGAAACCCAAGGAATGAAGATTTCCTGAGGTAAATACAAACATGACTATTAACACTGCCTAAATTTGTTACTAGTTATGTTTCCCTAATTCTGAGCATCCACTTCATGAGTATCAGGCTCAAAACTTGTAAAAGCAAGTTCTTTAAGGAATGTCAAGGTGGTTACTCAAGGTAAAGAAATTCCAAATTGTCAGATGATTTCTAATAGTAAATAGGTACAGATTAAAAAAAAAAGAAAAAGACAGTCTCGAGTGGCATGAAATAATCCCCCTGTACCTGGGACTGTACTTGGTCACAAGCCAGAACTCACACTCTGCCAAACAACATCTCAAAAATGCTCCTACAAAAGGGCCAATAAAAGATTTCTTGCAGACCCTGAAGACACCCCCAGCCTGACCAACCCTTTCTGGTCAGCAGCTGAGGTGTCTGGCCTGTCTGTCAATGCCAGTGGCTCTCAGCAGGGAGTGGTTTATTATTCTAAAAAGATGCTTCACTAAAAGGAGGGTCAGCCGTGAATCACCGCCGTGAGAAGATTTAATTAGATTTTTCCACTGACTAAAGACATTCCCTGCACACACACAAAATTTTAAATATGGAGATAAATTATAGTGTATTTTAAGGTAAGGTTACTTTTTGTTTTAAACTTACTGTTTATATTTTCCTTTTCTTGGGATGGCTGTTTACATTTTCCAGTTACACTGCCCAAGCATAAAGGTTTTTTGTGAAAAATAGTTCATTAATTTTTTTTATTAAAAACTCTCTAGGCAAATCTGCTCAAGTATTCCACCCAATACAGAGCTCTATCTTTTCCTAGGAAAAGTTCTGATGATAGCATGAAGAAAACCCTGTTCCCAACTAAAAAGAAAACAAACAAACAAAAAACCAACTCAAATTTGCTTCATCACCATGCTGCAGAATAGTTTGATATCAAACATAAGTACAATATACACCAATATAATATTGTAGTATGGTATTTTAATTAAAAATATACTGGCTAAAGAAGAGAATGGAGCTCAGCTGTATTAATACACAGCTGCAAACCATCTGTATTAGCAGACACAACACTCATTAAGAGCAACCTTATATCAAAGATTTTTCTGAAAGCCACCAGAGGAAAGTTGAAGTCAACCATGAGAATCAGGCCTATTAGAGCTGTTTCAATCATTAGGAAACCATTATCTCAAATTCATGCTGCTACCAGGCTACAGGTTCACCCAGTAACATGACAGCAAATTATGAGATTAATTAGCTCCCACATAGGTACTGTGAGTCAGCCAGTTGAAACTGATGCTCTACAGAAAGAGATAAAATATTATGAAATGGTACCTATTGCCTCAAAAGCTTGTCCTGCAGTTATAATTCCAAACATCAGTGAATATGCAGATGGTTTAAGGGAGCTTAAAGGGAACTTAAATGTGTGTGTACACAAATATTTCCCAGCATCCCAGGGCAGTCAGTGCTCCCTGATGTGCCTGGAGAGGCTCTGTGCTCACTCAGAGCTGGACTTTTCTCAATGTATCTTCCCCTTCACACTGAGGAGATGGAAATGAACTACTTATTAGGATTTGAAAGCAAAGGAACTCAACTATGGACAGACCTTGTGTTAGAGAAAAAACCTCTTTCTTCAAATTCTCTGAAACAACCACCCAGAGCAGGTTAGCAGATAATACCTGAAAAAACCTGAAAATTAAGGACCAAAAACCAGATTCTCTATGTACTTTCCTCACACCAGCATTTTAAGATTTGTTAAGAATTTCAGCAGAAGGTATTGAAAAGATTTGCAAAATGCAGACCTTTAAGATCCAGTAAATACTGACACTTAAACAAAGCAATAAATGCAAAAGCAAACTGTGGTTCACTTCTGTAAGAGCTTTTAGTGGAGGAGGAGGATGCCTAAGACACAGAAAATTAAATGGCTTAAATACATACCAGCACAGAAGCAGATGATTCAATCATGGCACTGCAGAGAGAGGCAAAGTACAGAGCAAGAGAGAAAGGAGGATATTACAACACTCAGGTTTCAATACCAGAATCTTTGTCCCCGTCAATGACTTAATAAAAAATTGAGGGAAGACAGCAATTGTGTAACAACAAAAAGAAATTAGTAGCAGCAGATAATATTTTAGTTGTACTAGCAAAATTGTAATTGATTTTCTGTCGGTGGTGTTAAAGTTGTTATCTTTGCACCGAAAATAAATTCTCATTTCCAAAGCGTAATCACAGGTTAAAATAGTTCTACCTGGCATTTTCTGTCCACAAGCTCATTTTACAGAGAGCATACAAGCACCACCATTGCTCTGTCACGTCAAGAAATCCAGTTCACTTCCTTAGGAATATTTAAGATTAGACAGCATTAGATTTCCTTATCATCTATTATGCTGTAAAATCACGTTGCTGAAGAGGGAACCTTTTGTCCAAATGAAGAGCAACATTCGAAGTAGAAAAGATCATGGAAGTATCAACTCAATAAACTGCTTTTAAGCCAAATTTTAGATGTTAAAAAAAAATCATACAACTATTATTTTAAATGTCAAGCACTCCTTTTAGTTAATTCATCTGCTTCCCACTGTGTTTTTTTAAGTAGGACATTTAATGCAGGGTGTGTTCACTGTGCTCCATGGACACATCACACTTCAGTAACTGAAACACCAAACCAGTGATTATCAAGCAGGAATTATCTCCTAAACTTTCAAATTTACAGGTTACTTGCTAATACATCTCAGCAACATTCAGCTAATCAGCCCTATACCCTCTTTTCTTAATTTAAATTTAAAACCGAGACATAAAAAGAAGTTTAAAGGCAATAAACGTGTAAGTTTAGGTATTATTTGTAATAAAGGTAAAGTACTATTAGATATGACTACAATTCTTCAAACTGAGTGTGCCATGTAGCTGATTAGCCCCAAATTTAGCTCCAAGTTTGATTTGTCTTTTTAGTCCTTAAAAAGGCTCTTTTTAAGACCTGTCTACAAGGCACATACAAATTTGTCATAAGCAAAAGCATCATCTTTGCTGAGCAACTGTCAAAATGCAAAAGCCAAAATGAAAGAAGGCTCTGCATGTAAAACAGGGAAATAGAAAAGCCTGGGTTTTGGCTCCAGGGGAGCTCAGTTTTATAGTGCTATTCTGGACTCACATATTAAATTCTGACTTAAAATACATCAAAACAGTAGGGTATTTTTTGCCACTTCGAGAGCACATTTGATATTAACAACAAACACTGATAATAATCAGCAAAAGAGCCCAACAATTTAGAGACTGCAGAAGTTTAGGGAGCTTGACACAGACTGCCAGGCTCCAGCCAGGCTTGCTGTGTAATTATTTCATGTGTCGGCACTTTGTCTTCCATCACTGAAATGAACACCTAAAGGCAAGAACACAAAGGATACAGGATAATTCATCACTGTTCATTTGTCAGAATGAACCTGACAGTGGATACTGAGAGCTTCCTATTAGGCCTTGCAAGTAGGAATTATCTGGTCATTCATTCCTCACAACGTGGCACTCCCAAAAATTACACTTACAAAATTACACTTTGGATTTTGTAAAAAATTAACTGGTTGTAAAGTGAAAATAAAGGACAAAAATTCAGACTTTTCCCTTGGATAAAAGCATTTGTCTTATGGTTAATGCCTTCTCTTAACTCACCTTTGTACCAATATTATTCAACTCACTTTCTCCTGCAGTTTCCAGATGATAAAATTCACAATGTTCAGGTGGGGAAAGTGAGGCAGAGAACAACTCAAAAAAAGAGTAATTTGCTCCTCAAGAACTTATTTTGCAATCTCTGTATCTTTAAGTGCTTTCAAACACACGTGGTGCAGAATGGAAAGACTGGACACTTCCAGAGTCACATTTGGTAAGGGATGGATGGAATTGTTACAGGCAATAATGGAGCATAATGATCATACACAGAATGCAATCTTTATTTCATTTCATTCCAGGAAGGTTAAAGGTTAAATAACTGATTCACTACTTTACCTCCGGGCCAAACTCTTCTTTTCTTTCCCAAAACAGAATTTGTAAGAAAACAATACTGAGCAACATAAAAGAATATATTTAATTTCAAGGCAAAAACTGCTGCATGGAGATGCTTTTGGTTGCTAAAATTAGAGAGCTCACTACAGGATTCCCCTGGCCATGACTCACAGAAAATAAAGACACGAGTCACCTCACCCAGTGAAACTTCTAATGGTTCCATTTTACTCATTTTTCCCACTGGTAGTTGGGAAAATGGGACCAGCAAAATAAAAGCAAATACTTCAAATCATTACAAATGAAGATTATATTTAGAGGAGAAAACTATGAAGTCACCAGCTGGAATTTGCTACCCAAGCTTTTTTCACTTAACCCCTCCATAGGGTTCCTTGTAAACACACCAATACCCAGAGAATGCCCTAAAGTGAAATTAAAAAGTAATAACAGTTATTTTTAACATCAGGTAAAGAAAGCAGAGCAAAGCACTTCTACTCTGTATCCTTTGTAGTTAGAAAGGGCATTTAAGTGTCCCCTCAGACCCCACTGTGCAATTCATCACTTGGGAAAAGTTTCCCTTTGTAGAGTTACTGTTGAAACTACAGGGGACTTTAATTGCCTTTATTTCCAGGTTTAACTTGCATTTTGAGATCTTTTTTTTGATAGGAGTGTGATACACACCTGGAACTTCTTTTCCCCAATGGCTCACATTTGAAATCACTTTTATCCCCCCTCACAGCATTACTGTTAATTTTCCTCTCAGATAGCTAAAGGTTACTTGGACTCATGTAAAGAAATAAAGTAATTAATAAATACATTCACAATGAAGCTGGTCTGGCTAAGCCATCAAAATATAAAGATTTCTCCTTCCAGCTTATTCAAGCTCTGCTCTTTCTGCTCCTCATCTCTGACAAGGGAATATACAACCAATGCAGATTAAACACTTGCTGTAATGCATTTCTGAATCTGGCAAGCAGCAGTTTTAATTTATTCCTTTCAGATTGATTGTCTGCTGCAGTAAAGCAGCCCTGAATCCCCATCCCCCAAATAGGAAAGCTAAAAAAAAAAAAAAAAAAAAGGGAGTTTTAAAGCAATCATTTTATAAAATCACAGCTTTAGCAAAAGCTTTGATATCATTATTAGGCTCATATAAATTTCCTCTCTTATCTAACTTGTTCTTCACTGTCTTAATTAGTTCAACCACTTGTAGTTTGTGTTTAATTTTTTTTTTTTGACACAGAAACAAGCAGTTAAACAAGTATTTGCTATCTTTAATTACACATTAAAATCATGATCCTTAACGTTTTTTTTTCACTGAAAGTACAGGGATTCCCTACAGTGCAATATTAATGTTCTGCTCTAAATGCTGCAAGGGCATCTTCTAATGGTTGGGACTGTGGAACAACTTTTAATTAATTGCCACCTTTTAATGGCACAGTTCTCACACAAACATTACCTTAAAGGCAAACATACATCAAAGAGTCAAAAATTTGCTCTTTTGCAACAGAGCTGCAGTTCCCCAGTAACACAAAACTCACTGAGGGTCTGCTGCTCTGGAGCTGTGCATGGTTCTGGAAAATTAACATGGAGATCAAGGCTGGTACATGGCCCAGAGTTTCCAAAAAAATTCAGCTTTTTCCCTTCCCAACTGGAGTGTTCCAGCTAATCTTCCCCACAGTAGATGGGACTGATTTCAAATCACTGCTCAGTCACACAGGGCTGCACATCACACTCCCAGCAATCCTATTTGGGGGATTATTTGTGGAATATGACACCAAAATATCAACAGCCATCAGTCCCAGGTCTCTTTTGGCTCATGTCTCCACAAAAGGCAGGTGCACAGATGTGTTCACATCAGTTCATAAGGGCTCACAACACATTTGTAAGTTAAGCCCTACACACTGTAAAGAAATGATGAAATATTAATTACATGCACTCCCTTTTCATAGTAGTTGGTCAGAATAGTTGTTGAAAAAGGAATAATTTAAACAGATTTTTTCCTCCATGTTAAAATACATGGTAAAGTTTTACATCCCAACTAATATTTGTTGCCCAGAGAAGCTGTGGCTGCTCCATCCCTGGAAGTGTCCAAGGCCAGGCTGGAGAACCCTGGTCTGGTGGAAGGTGTCCCTGCCCACACCAGGGGGCTGGAATGAAATGTGCTTTAAAGTCCCTTCCAACCCAAACCATTCTGGGATTCTATAATGCATATTTCAATAATTTCCTAGGGATAAAGCAACATCCAAGATCCTTCTCTTGTGTGTTGTATGAAGGGAAATTATTCTGTTAATGAATATCATAAGGAACATTTAGTTTTAGTCAAAGTATTTCCTTTGCACAATCTGTGTTGATCAATGCCTGCTGGTTTTTGTAATTACTTTGTAAGAAAATATGCAGCTGTATAGTACTTAATGGAATGAAATTACAGTCAGCATATAACTACAGGAAAAAAACCTCTATAAATTTGGCATAACAAAACAAAGAAAATTATTGCAGAAACTCCTGCTGTCAGATATATCAACACATTAAGAGATTAAATGAAGATTAAAATGTTTAAAAGAATTGTATTTCTAAAGATGTACAGAACAACAAAGCCTGTCTTCTGTATCTCTGGAATCTAAACAAGTTAAAAAGCACCTGAAAGGTTCCAGAGCTAACAGATAACCCAAGTGAAGGGCAGGGAAAACAAGGCAGAGACAAAAAACAAATTAACAACACTTTATTTTAAAAGTAACCTCTTACACTGAAATAAAGAGTTCAACTGGATTACTCCCTTCTCTCTTTTTTTGGAGCAGAGTTTAATAAGGTATCTTTGGCTACAAATAGTAAATGACCAATGTTATATCACCACATGTTGTTGGATTTGATCTCCTTGGAGTTGTCTAATAAAGCCCCTCACAAATCAAAACTCTGCTGTGGATTTTTCTTCTCTCCAGTCACATCATATTGAGTGTTAAACAGTAAATGCCACACAACCAAGAGAGACAGATTGCCATTCCATTTAACAGCAGATTGGTTTTCCCCCCCTGTATTTAAACAAAACACACAGAAAGCAGCAGGACAAAGCAACAGGCAGCCCATCACTGCTCTGTGCCTGAGGACAGCCACACTTGTCACTGCTGCTCACATGGGCCATTAGGAACAAAAAATCTCTCTCTTTCAAAGCTTAGAACCATCTCTCATCCAAATGACAAGGCTTGGTGAACTTGGTGAACAGACAGGACAATGTGACACCCACACACACAACTGTCCCCTTGGCAAAGTCACTTCAGGACAGGTTACTGGTGTGCCATCACCTCAGAAATGTCCCTTTAATACACATGGGTTCAGTCATGGCAGATGCTTTCCCAGCTTTGGGATCTGAGTGATGTGGCTGCTGAATCCAAGGAGAACCAGATCAGCTCCAACCTCTCTATAAATGTGGTCTAAGAGTAACTTAGAATTTCTAATACCATAATTTATAGTAATGTAGGCAGCCAGATTTCTTAACTTTCAGTGGTGGGGAAACATTGTTGAGAAGATAATTAAGAAATTGGGATTACAGAATTATAACTTTCCTCCCATGCCCTCGGATCCAACTTTAATACTTACTGTATTTAAGAGAACCAAAGGTATCCAAGGGTCTCACTAAAACAACCCTCTCTAACAGAGTTGGGTTTCTTTTATGTAAAATAACTTATCTAAAAGCAACTGGTGTCATCTCTGCTTAAGCATAAGGGAAAACTGAAGAAAAATCCCAAACAAACCAAACATGGCTGTATCATCAAGTAACTTGAAACTATCAAATTTTCAATAGCTGCTGAAATTTGTTATGATCTGAATTTCTCAGCACTTATTTTCCTGTAACAAAGCTGTCAAAATACTGGTTTCCTGTTTGCTCATTATTCTCTATTATATTCTACATAGTCTGAAATTTCACTTGAGGATGCTGCTGTTCTCTGAAGCAGTGCTGTAGGTGGCACTTGGAATATTTTGCTTTTAAAGAAACTAAATACTACATATTCCCTATTTGTATTCCTGTGAAAAATCCTAGAGGAGCAACATACCAAGTGCATCATTACACCAACCCCTCCACCACCTCTATATGTGGAACACAATGGAGCATAACCCCCCAAATGCACAGCATGGATTTTAGAATTGAAACAGATTTGGCAGTTAAAATACCAATATCTGAGGTGGGAAAGCCAATGCTTTTACCTCTTGTGCAAAATTACTTAGTAAAAAATCAAGATAAAAGAACATTTCACAAAGACTGACCACACAGACCCACACCAAAAAAAAAGAGCAAAGAACCAACTGGTGAAGATTCTTTAAGAGAAAGTAAGAGTTATTTAACAGGCTGATGAAGTACAATATAGAAAGTATTAAAGATACTTTCTATTTAGTTGAAGCAGGTGAAACATGAGAGATTTGAGTATCAAGATCCTGCACCTTAACTCTGAACACACTGAAATCAGAATGGCAGCAGGGGATAAATGCAATGTCAGTGTATGGCAACACCTGCAACTGCCACTAAAACAGCTCCACAAACCAGCTGTGGACAGGAGTTCAACAATTTCCTAAAAATTAAAAGAAAACAGCACAACAATGTGATCCAAACTGTGCACAAGACACCAAATCCTAAAATTAACATTCAATCAACACAGTACATGGCTGCAAAGTAATTAAACTTATTCTTGTAAATATTGTTGTCTTACAATATAAAGAACTAATTTTTAATCTTTTTTTCTTCATATAAAAAGGGATTAATATGTGGAGCAAAAGGGTCACATGTTTCAGCAACACGTTCTTTTCCAGTTCCTGTTGCACTGCCTTGCTAAAACCAAGCTAAAAGAATTCCATGAGAAACTTAAACATGAACAGGGATATGAAATGAGCTCCCAGTATTGCAAGTTATTGCAAAATGATCTCTTCCTTATTAATACAATTCCCCATCATGTAAAAAAGATATCTCCATGTTCAGGAATGCAAACAGAGTTTTAATCTTTAATTATATTCTCAACCTCAGCTCTTCTGGAGAGAAGTACAGATGTGGGCCTGAGGATTATTGCTTTATTACATTATCATCTCCATGGTATTTAACGAATATTGATACTTAATGCAGCTTTGCCAGTACAGGGAAAGAAGAATTTCAGAACTGCACAAAGAACTTCTGCAGACTTTTTGCAAAAGGGAAGATACAGCCACATGCCCCACTCTTCTACTGGTGAACACTTCAAGAGGAGGCCCAGAGGTTGGAATGCTGCTCATAAAACTGAATTATTGCAATAACAACACTCACATGTTAAATATGAATAATCCCACTGCCCACAGCCTATACCTGGTGAGCTGCTACACTGGATTCACCATGGAATCCCAGAATGTTTGGGTTGGAAGGGACCTCAAAAGTCTTCTCATTCCACCCCTGCCTTGGGCAGGGACACCTTCCACTAGACCAGGTTGTTTAAGCCCTGGTCTTGAACACTTGGCATCAGAGTGTGAATCCCCAGCTGGGATTTCCAATCTCTGTAACACAGCAAGGTCAGACTACATAAGCATACTTTAAATAATTTCTTTTAAAAAATACAAAACTTATGTGCATTTACTGCCTTAAACATGCTTTGTCATTACCTGCTTCTTTCTTTTGTCATGAAAATCCCAGAACTAGGAAGCAATTAGCTGCTGTTTATAAACCAAAATGCTGAAAAAAAATGCTTTCCTCTAAAAACCTGTTGGCAAAGGGCTCATCGGGATTTTTCCTTAATGCAAAAATGATCGATTATATAAGTTAAGTTCCAAATAATTTATCCTGGCACATCTGATGACTGAGAGTATAGTTTATAAATATATATGTGTGTGTCTATATACATGCATACACATACCTTTCAGTTAACTGTTTAAAACAGCAATAGAATTGACAGTACATAAACAATAGAAGCTGAGAATACTTACATGGCAGAACAATTAAACTGACAGGGAATTAACACTATGACAGAACAGACCTTTGACTATGCTGCTATCGAATCAAGCTACAATAAACACTGAGTTTGGGATATCTGCACATTTATTTTCCAAATCCAGATGATTATACCTGCTAAGCCAGTATATCAGTTTAAGGAGACCACTCACTAAAGACCATTTTTGCTAATGTAGCTCCAAAGGATAGAGAAAGTACAGACTTCTTTTGGATATATCCATCTGCTCTAGAAGAATCCAGATAAATTCTGAGGTGGAAAACAGATTAGAGACCTCCATCATCTCACCCAGAACAAGTGGCAGAAACAATCTGGCCCTCCAGAGTCTCTATATCCTCAAGTTATGTCCTATAAGAAAAGTTATCTTCACAGCTTTTTGTGGCTCATTTATCTAGAACAATATCATGGGCAGCATTGTCTTTTTTTTTTTTTTAATAAAGGAAAAGTAATTTTGCTGGTCTGCTCCAGCAATAGAGTACAAATTCACACAGACTTTTACTCAATCTGTTATAGTGGTTTTTTCACTGTCAGGTTGTGGCATCCATCAGACCACAAGAGATTTACAAGACAAGTTGAAGAGCCTTAAAACAAAAAAATTGGACTCTCTTTTACTCAAACCTCTCTATTCATTGAGCCTGAAGTTGTCAAACAAGAACCAGACTTCCACTTGTTTATTGTTTATAGTGTGCTTATTTCTCCAAAACCACAGAGTGACAACAAATGACCCTAAAAGGCATCGTAAAGGCCAAGAGTTTCAGTACCTTTCGTGGTGATCAAGTTCTTGTTCTGGCAATTTTCTTCCAGACAGAGAAGACTGATGATTAATCTGGGAGCACTAAGAAAGCCCCATGCAACAGAGCTATCAAAATCACTGGGTTTCCAACTGAGACCCCTAAAAATTCCCATTAAAACTATCTGACCCTCTAGTGTGGCACAATGAACTCCACAGCAGGAATACAGTCAACATCCTGTGCTTCCTCTTTTCTTTCTTCTTCCTCATCCACAGTGACTCCCTGCTGTCTTTTTCCAGATGGACAGTGACACACTGGTCTGTTGGGATCCCAGGAAGACATCCCATCAGAAGGGACTATCTCTGCTCCCTGGGGTTGCCTACATTCTCCTCCCTCAGCCCCACGGGGACAACTTCCTAACTGGGAATTTGCTTTTGAGATGTGGTGCCAAGTAATACAAGATTAATTAACTGCATCAATTACTACATTTCAAGAGGAACGAAAAAACCCTAAGCCGTCGTTTCTTATTGTCTTTATTTATTGATTTCAAAGGACAAGCAGCCACCCTGGTTTTCACAGGGGCTGCACACAAACACTTCCCTAGTCACTGGGAGGGAGCTGACAGCTTTCAGCACTTCAGCAAACACTGCTCTGAGATTCCTTAACAGAAGGAAGGGAGCAGCAGCCAGATGAGAAGCATGTGAGGGAGCGCATCTATTAACACGTACAGGGAGATGTCTTGTTAATAGGAGACAGAAGGAGGGCCAGAGCAGGCACAGAAAGCAGCCAGCAGTTACTCATTTCTCACACAGATCATTTGGCCAGAAATGAGACACACATCAATCCAGCCTTCCTTTCTGCACTTCCAGAGCCAGAGAAAACCAATACTTGAAAAGCAAAACCCAACACCTAAAGGCCCCGCTTCGAAACTGCCGCACACCCTGAGGAGGCCTCGGATAATGTAAATGGTGAGGAAAATGTAAATTTTCCTGGTAGTGGTTGTATAGGACAGAGACTTTCCATTTTCAAAACCACCCTTTTGATTCAAAATTGGTGCTGCTGTTTCAGGTATCAACTGGTGAAAAAACTAGAGCTTCTTGCCTCCAAACTGGGGCACATCAAATGACACCCTGAGGCTGGTGAGGGTTGAATGGGTGGGGGCCCAGCAAGAATCAGCTTTACCATTAGTAAAACCCTTTCTCCAGCTCTTTCTGTGAGTATAAATTCAGGGAGAGATGGCAGAGCCTCCAACCCAGGCTGAAAAGAATTGGGGTTTGTCTTCTTACTTTGGATTTTTGGGTTTTTTTAAAAAGGCATTTTGGAGAGGGAAGAAGAAAAGCAGAGCAGGGACATTCTGAGGGCTCAAGTGAACAGTGAATGGACTCAAAACTTGATTTTTGTGCTGTATCATTGCCCTTATTAGAAGAAACACCATTTGGGTATGTTTAGTTTGTGGAACACAACTCCAGTCTCCCCACAGCAGTAAAAATCAAGGATAATTGCTCAGCTTGCACCATGGCCATTAGGAAGGTAAAGTGCAATAGCCAAAGCTACTCATGCAGTGTCTTCAAGGAACAGGAACATAAATAAATAACTAGATTAGTAACATGCTCTCTAATGCTACCTTTAACTCAAGCTACCCATGTGCAAAATCTGTGTAAGAATAAAACAGGTTTTAAAAGACTCTTTGCCCAAGTCATCACCTATTGTATCTCCTGAGCAAGTATTTCCTGAATTCCTTTGCTGGCACAAAGGAATGACTGCAGTGTTGCTATTGCTCCAATCTGCTCTCCTAAAATGACATTTTGGCATACAGCTGGTTTTAACTACTTATGCTTAAGAAAAGCTTAAGATAATATAGTTGCTCTGAACAACATTTAATAAACACTTGACTCATTGTTACTCAGGCCACCAAACTTAATTTTAATAGCACATATCAAAGCAAAAACAAGATGAATTTTCTTGATGAATTAATAAAGCTAAAAAAATAAAATTGTCCTTGAATTGCCATGGGAATATTAGTATGCAGGATGCCTTTTCAAGGAGATCTGTAGTTTTGCACCTGGATGTTTTCTTCTTTTGCATTTTATAAAGAATAAAGGGAAAGAAACCCACAGCATGAATCATCATTATTTGCATGAAACTACAGCAAAATCAAGATATTAAAACCCATTTGTCACACTTCTATTTTTTTTTCATACTTTTCATAAGCCTATTTTCATAAGTCTTTTCATAATCTGTTTCTACTCTGTGTTGGAGACAAGATATTGAGCTCAACAGGTATTTGATTTGACTTAATATAACTATTATTCTCTTAAGACACACCAAGATAGCAAGTAAGAGCAAATATGGAAAGGTCAAAGAGAAGCCAGAGAGGAGGAAACCAGTGACAGATAAAGGGCCAGCTCAGCAGAAACACATTTTCCCTGTGAATAATGCTGGAAGTGGTAATAAGATACTGAAGCATAATTCAACTACTGGCTAAAGTCTAGCTACTAAACTAAAATTTCATTCTATCTGCAAATTCTAGGTAAATGCACCACTGAAGGAAAAATTACCTGCAGATAAAAGACATAAAATAATTTTAAATATGTATATTACATATCTCACATTAAGATTTATACAGCTGCAAATGTTTAAGAACAGATTCTTCTATACAAAAATAGAAGCCAGCTTTTGCTCTCTATGTATTTCTAGTAACTAGAGATACCATGATTAAAAAGAAAAAAATACACGTAAAACTAACAAAACACCAAAATATTTTAAGAATTTCTGAAAAAACTGTGGCAACTGGTGTCACAGTTCTCCAGTCTACAAACTTCTTGCAGAAGTCCATTTGAGGTTCTGGATATCCCAACAGAGGAAGAAAATTATTAGCCAGTTTTGTTACATTATACCCACTATTCGTTCACACATTATAAGAGAAATAACATCTGGTTTTCAAACTTCTGCTAAAACTGTTCTTCTAACTCTTCTCCTTTGTCTGATGTATTGGTAAAATAGAATATTTTATAGATTCTTGACTTACCAGCACTTTAAAGTTAATATACAAGGGGAAAGCTCTATTGACTCTGATTTTTTTCCCTAATTTCCCTTAAGAAAAACCATAGGCCTGTGGACTGTGGTGACAACAGAGACTTTTATTATTGCAACTATGAGGTTTTTGGTAGCACAGTGTTTATACATCAGTGACTCCTGTTTTGTGAAGAAAAGCAGGCAGTTTCCACAAACTACAAGGATGCTCAGTACAATGAACAATTGCTTGGCACTTCATTTTCTACATAATAATCATTTTCTTACATGGAACTAAATATTTTACGCAGTTTAGTAATTTATAAGCTTAGCTGTGGACATCTCTGTGTTTTTGGCACCACTACAGAGGCTGCCTAAGGTGTTGATACTCTCTGTCCTCAAACAGTTCCTAAGTGTCCTCATAATTGCTTGTCACCTGTAAAAGAGGTTCAGATCCAATGCAAAATTAACATATGGTGAACAGATGGACTCGGAACAGACGTTTGACAAGAAAGTACTCACACCAAAGACTTTTTGGCTTCAGTCTTTCAGGACCTTCAGAAAAGTCCTACTTGAAGCTCCAAGTCATACTAATCAGGGGAACATCATTCCTCAATGACAACCTCGTGTTGCAAAAACTTTTCACGACCTGCTACAAAGAAGAATCCTTGCAACTTTTGTGTTGAGAGAGGTACTGGTTCCATAGGAAACACACCCATCCAATGGGAATAATCTATACTGTATGAAACAAGAATGCAGTCACAAGGGTGCTACTATGATGATTTAAAAAAAAATTACAATATGAAGTTAAAAAGAAATAATCTGTACCCTCCATTGGAAATTCTTCCATGTATTCCATTACGTACCGAGGAGGTAAGACAAGAATTACAATATGAAGTTTAAAAGAAATAATCTGCCCCCTGACAGTGGAAATTCTTTGAAATATTCCATGACTTACTGAGGAGGCAGGACAAGAGTTGTTGGCTGTGCCTTCGGTCTGCGCTTTGCAGAGACTCCCATCTGGTTGGCCGAGCGTTTCAGAGACTGCTGGTTCAAAAGGCCAGATGCCAGCCCAGCATGGTACTGCAGCTGCAGGAGAAAACACACAGATACATCTAGTAAAACACACACCACTGCAGTACTCTGTGTCAGTCCTCTACTACCTGTGCCACCTGAAGCCAGTCAGGCAATGTGTGGGATTCCAGATACACTGCTTGGGTGGAAGAACAAAAGCACATGGAAAAAGTCTGCTGTGAAATAGGCACTGAGAGGAAGTGATGCATTAGGGCAAGTAAAAGGATGAATTAAAGACTTTCTCTCGAGTCTAAGTCTTCTCAAACTTGGGCTTGCTTTTAAATGTTAAGACTGTTTCTCCTCTCAGGGGACCAAGTGTTCTTACTTTTAGGAAGAAGATAAGAGGAAGACAGATGCAACCCTTTCACCATATAAACCAGCTATTTAGAAATAACAATCTTTTTTTTCTTACACATGAAAACACAAAACATTCTCAAACAAGTTTCTATCAGCGTAAAGAAAAATCTTGCCTTTAAAATACCTACATCTCCACAGCACTGCAGAAAGATTCAGTAGCTTTCTCCTCTAAACTTTTCCTTGCCAATAAAAGGCAGATTTATGAAGGACACAACATGAATTTGCAAGATTTTGAGTGCCCTCCCACAGCTCCCAGATTTAAGAACAGCCACAGGGCTGTGCCTGTCCTGGAATCAGCTCCAAGTGCAACAAGTCACAAGTTCCTCTCTAAACACTTGCAATTACATTCTTAGTTCCCCATTTTTAAAACAGAAGAAGATTCGGTGTCAGACAAATGTAATTTCCTTCATCATTCCAGTGCCCACAACTGTGTGTTCCTTAAATTGCCTAAAGATTTGTTCTAAGAAAGGTGAACCATTTCACACATTAACACCTCCAACCCCATGGTTTGCACCTAAAAAATAGGGTTATGGTTACGAAACTGTGACATAAAAATGTTCAGAAAATAAAGTGGTCTCAGGCCAGGCTGTTCTGCAGGAACTGACTGAAAAGGAGGGAAACAAAGCTTGGAAGTGATCTACTTGCAAATGGCAATGAAATTGAGGGAAGGGATCCTGTGAGCCAATGTGACTCAAATGTCAACGCTCGACACATCCATAAGGATTTCCAACAGGCTCCTGATTTCCTTGGCTGCTTTGCCATGTGATCTCAGCTGTGGCACAACATGAAGACACATTGAATTCCTAATGGGAAGAGAGCTGTGCTCTACCAGGGAAGGGGGGGATTGTACTGTCCCATCCAATGAATTTTGCTCAAATTTGTTTTTCTCCGACAGTTTTCTGAAATGAAAAAAAAATCAATGAGAGCGACGGAGGGTCCGTGTTTCAAAGGTGATGTTTCAGTGTCAGGGGCTTCGTTTTCAATCTTCACTACCTGAATTTGCAGTGAATGCAATATGCAGGGAATTAAGGGAAAGACAGAAGACCCCCTGGATTCCAGGAATTTGCTTTTCCCTTTTTTTCTTGTATCTTGCTCTGAGCAGCTCTCCCTCACCATTTTGTGCTGGTGACACCATCCACTGATGTTCCCTGACAGGTAGTGCAGGTAAATAATGTCATTTGGACACTTGCTCAGAGGTGGAGTTAATTACAGATGCTAATCAGAGATGGATTTTAAAGGCAACCTTTTAAAAACATTTCATAACCTCCCAGCTAGTCTGACATTTGGTGGTCAGGCATGAAAAAAAAACCAACAAAAAGAAGAATTAAAAAAGAAATATATTCTAAAATAAAATGCTGTCTTTCAAGGCTGACTCCCAGTGATTAAGCTATTTTAATTAATTGTAACTATTTCTTCCTAATCTACCTTTGCTACCACGAATGTAGATCCAACTGTCAAAATCCATAAGGGCCATTAAATATTTACCAAACCATCTTTATAATGGGAGAAAAGGTCAAAGTTAATAAAACTGACGGGCAGCTTCTGTCCAACTTGATTTATACATTATTAAAATATCACATACTGTACTGCATAGGATGCACTCCTTTTTGGGGACGGGGGGTATTAACTGAAAGGATTGGGAAACTGTTTCTTTATCATTTGTTCTGAGGAGCAGAAACAAGACTGAAAATAGTGCCAAAGCAGGACCACAAGCATCAAAACTATAGGCAGGAGATTCATCAGTCTGATGGATAATACACATGGCACTCAGTTCCTTCTGCCTCTTGCAAAATAAACACCTTTGGCTGCCAGTGCCGGCCAGGAGAGAAAAGCTCAGCTAAAAAACATACCATTTTCCCCAAAATTGTGCTTCCTAATAAGAGAACATCTCCAAATATTCTCTCCACCTTCAGGAATGCAGGTGAGATGCACTGTCAGAGGATGCCATGGGTGTGAAAGGCTCATGTAGGGAGGCTGAGATGAGCTCAGGATGGCAAAACAGCCACAGCTTCATCCCCAAAATACGCTGAATACTCCCCAAAATTAATATTGATGCAGCATGAGGCAGTACTGCAAATTATTCCTTTATCAGCTGAGAAGGAATTCCCCATCAAACAGAGGTTTTAGTACAGCAAGCATCTATGTCTCAGCTTTGGGGAATTCCAACTGGTTTGTGTGTCTTTAGTGCCTAATGAAATGTTCCTCCACACAATTTCAATAAGATTGATCTTTTTCCTCCAATACATGCAGATAAAACAGAAAATCTATTTCAGAAAACCAAGAAATCAAAAATGACGACAACAAAAATCAATTTACAACATTTAGCAGCCAGCAGTTACCCCAGTGCCAACTTCAACAGTTTCATGACGAGTCTCATGATAGCTGATATTTTTCTTAAAACTGCAGTTCCAAGTAGATGTGTGAATTCTACATTTTAAAATCAAAAGCAACTCTAGTTCTCAAGGATGTAGAAAAAGTACTGAAAATAACACTTCAACATATACAAAAGCTTTACAGGAAGGTAAATCCTTCAAGAACTTAGATGACTTTAATTTTATTTTTTTTTTAAGATTTATTATTTTTCTATGCTAATGGCCATATGGCCTATATTCTTCTAGAAGGAAATATTATCACTAATGTTTTACAGGTGCCATAATTCACATTTTCAGTGTTCCTGAGTACATGAAAACTACATTCATGTATTAACAGCTTCCAATCTTCCTCACTAAGTGAAATACATCACAACAGAGAAAGCACTTGGGAATCAATTTTCCCATGGCTGTAATTGTAATGAGGGCAAATTCTTCAATCACATGTCTTTGGCTTTCACATTAACTATTTAAACAGAAGAACTGTATTAGAGAATTACAGATTTGATTCAGCTCTGAAAGCATTAATATTTTTAAAAAGTTAATCACATCATACCATTTATTTATTCTACCACGGTGGCTTTTCTTACCAGAAATAAGGTGACACACCTAAAACAATCAAAACAACATAAAAGAACCCCTCCATCCCACAAAAAAAATCAAGGTTTGGAGCAGACAGAAAACTTTGGCTACAGCCAAAGGGCTCCAACCAGAACCCTGCAAAAAGGCCCCTTAGTTCACCAGAAAAGCACTGCCTGTGCTGTGACAGATTTGTACCTTGGTCTGTAGGATTAGTCTACACTGTATGTCAGGAAACCACCAACGTGGACATTTAAAACTTTAATTTTTAAAGCTCCATCATTAGAATCAAGCTGGGTCTAGAGGTCTTTAGTTTACATAATTCATGGGCTGGAGATTGTGCGTGTGCTGAGTGCTGACCAAACAAGTCAGTGCATGCACTTACTGGCAAGGCCACCCAAAGCTGCAAAAATTGGTTGAAAGAAGGGAAGAATTGGAGAGGAGAAAAGGGAGAAAAAGAAAAAAACACTTGGAGCATTTACAACTGATCATGTCAGCTCACAGCTGCATGTTACATTTATACACTGCCATTATTTAAAGCTTTTTAAGCACCCACAGGTTTCCTTTAAAAAGTGGAGTCAGAAGAATCATGTTCTTTATAATCACATTACCCTGTTATTTTTTCCATTCTTATGTAAATGTTTAGTGACCACATACATAAACAGAAGAATATTTTCTCAGATCTAGATAATGTAAAAAAAGTTTATTTCCATTCCTCCAAGAAAGAGAGTTTTAGAGAGGTGGCTGACAGACACTTACCCATCGTGGCATTTTCCAGGTTCACTGGTGATCCTGGTGATGCACATTTGCCTCCTTTAAGATGCACAGTGCTCTGCCCCTCATCATTAAACTACTTCTCCCTTCCAGCTAACAAGGGATTTGTCTATTATGATAAAACTCTACTTATTCTTTTGAAAAGAGCAACGAGCAAGTGAACAGGACACTCCCACAGTTTCATCTCTGCAGACTAGAGTAGACAAGAGAAAAATTGCACCACCTTAATTGATATTTTTTAGCTTCTCTCACATAATGAGGCCTGTTTGGAAATTCTCTTTTTCTCCAAACAATGTTTGATCATTTCAGGATTACTGAATTCTTGACTCGACCAAAACGGCATCAATAAACCAAAAGAACCATCTCCAATTTCTTTACTGATTCGTTTTCCTCTTATGGAATCAAGTTGCTGGCTTTTCAATTAATAGGAAAGCTAGACATTGTGTCTTTATTCTAGTTTACAGTCTAATTAGAACACTTTTTTCTACTTTTTAAAAGCATTTATGTCCCCCAAACACTTTCCAGCTTACAAGAGTATTTAAGCAACAAATACCTATCCATGGCAGGAACAAAGGGTGCCCCCTGCCCTTTGTTTTAAAGCCATGTACAATAGTTACTGCACCTTTCTCTAAACATCCTGATCCAACTTAACTAGGAAAGTAATGAGCTCACACTTCTCTTAACATCCTCTCCCATGCTCTGGCTGCTATTTGCATTCCACTGAGATGCTCAGTAAACCAGGATATGGAGCAGCCTGGGAACATCAGGCTGCACATGCCCCTGCACAGGCAAATCTGGTTTTCTCTTAGGTCTCTGCTCCTCCCTCCCTCTAAATAAGTCTGGACATTTTTATTTATATATATAATGACACAATAGTAGGACATGCATTGATACATATTCCTGTTTCTTTTAATGCTTTGTCTTTTTTACAGTTTTTATTCCATTGTCTTTGAATCCCTAGTTCTGCTGAGAGTGCTGTTTTAATTGCTGTCAGATTTCAGCCTTAAAATGTGTTCTTCCTCTACTTTTCTTTCAAAAACACTGAAGTTCTGCTGAAGAATGACTGCTGATGAATGTTCCCTCACTCCAATACTGCTTGCAAGTCTTTGGCTTTTTACCATGCAGAGATAGCAAATCTGGCAGCACTTTCTGCAAAGAATTGGTCAGAACTTCAGCATCTGCATCCTTGCTGCCAATAAAATGACCTGTGCTGTTCACATTCTCTGCAAAAGTCACTACTACTCTCCCATGTTTTTTTTTTTTAAAGTATTCTGGAATCCATTTAGTAGTTACAGCAGTGACATATTCTTGATTTTTGAATAATGTCAATACAAAGGGACACTACACAGACAACAGACTCTTGAGTTTTAAAGAGAGCTGGTATTTGAAATGGATAAAGAGGCAGAGTAACCATATCTGGGGCTACACATTATTTTATTTACCTCCTTAGAAGAATAACTGTACTTTATGCTTAAGATGTTCAGATCTCCAGGCGTTCTGAAGGGCTTGAACATCCATATTTCCTGAAAGATAACTAAATTAACTGGCATTTATTTCATTGTATAGGCAGCTACAACCCAGACATGCAACTGAACCATGAAAAGCAAAGTTAAATCATTACATTGTGTTCTGCATCTAAGTGACAAAATAAAACCACATCCAGGAACAAACTGCAGCATTTTGAAGCATTATCTTTGTACAGGACAAAGAGGAAAGTTATCATTAGAACTCCAGACTGAGTAAGGAGACAATTAGTACCTTTCCCCCAGTGCTGCCATGGTCCCTCAAACACCCACCAGAACCCTGAAGACACTAAAATTAGTATTTTCTGAAGCCCTAGACTAAATCTTTGGTGCCAGGGGCTCAGGTGGCAGCTGTGTCAGTATAAAGAATGACCTGCTGCCTCTGTGACAGGGAGTGCTCAGATGCTTTGATCAGAAATGTGAAGATACTTTAAGCCCAAGTGTACAATAAAGGGCTGCAATCAGGTACAGAAACACTCCCCAAACTGTCCAGCAGCACACCATGATTTGCAGCTCTGTGGCTGGGCTTTGCTATGGCAAACCAAGTGCTTTTCAGACAAATAAAGAAATGAACACTCATTTTCAATGAAATGTCTACAAGGTGAAGCTTCTGCAAATCCAACCAGTCCAGGTGCACAGTCAGACAAAGGGGAGACACAGTCAAAGCACAGATGAGGGAAACCATTAGAGGGTAAGCAATGGAACAGTAATGACACCACTACTTCTGCTGCTAATTTAGTTTTTCCCTAACTCATTAAATTTAATTGTTTCAACTTCTGTCAAATGCCTTTGGTTACTTGCAGGGTAATTAAAATGCACCATGTATTTAGAGTACAGATACCCACACAGTGTCAGACAACAGCTGTCAGCCCAGCCAAGGGTGTCTGTGCCAGCACATGGAAACCTGGCTTTCCTCAGTCTTCCATGGCCTTCCTGAAGGGGAAGTTGTCCTGGAAAACCACAACTCCAGCACAGAGCTCATCCCAAGGCAGGCATGCCCTGGGCACAAGGATACACTCTGCCAAGCATCACCACACACCACCACTCTCTTCTACTAGAGGTGACCACCCCTCTGTGCCAGCAGAAGGGATGCAAGGAATACTGATTAAACTGGAGATTAATTCTTCCTTAAATGGTTACTTTTTGCTAATATCCTTCTTTACATCCCCCAGGCATCCTGAGGCAAGGCTGCTGGGAATGCTGAATTCCAGCCTGCTGGAACCAGTTAAAGCTTGAAGCTGGAGAGTGAGTTTTGGAACAGATGCACGTGGCCTATTTCCCTATAAGAACATTCCTGCTTCAGAGCACTCATGATCAGATTAATTTGTCCTCCTTTTCAAGACAGCACAAAGTAACCCACAAAAAACATTAATCCATAAATAATTGCAACTCTTAAAGGTCACAAGCATCACTGGTTTGAGTAAGAGGTTTATACTCTCACCCTTCCATGTAACACCACAGACAAATCCTGGAGTCACCACAGGTGGCTGGAAGTTTGAGATGAGCTGCATTTTGGAGGATGAGTGTCAATAAGAAATAACCATTTTCCCCCTTTAAATCAGATCACACTCAACACTGAATCTGTGGGAAAGGGCCATAACCACTGTACTGCAACCAGAATGTTGAAATTCAATGGTCAATAAAACCTGAAACTCTTTTTTCCCCACAAGACAATTAAAAAAGAGCTTTTCTGCCCTTACTCAAATATTTTGTGTGTAGGAATTAATGACAGATATTGTAATCCTGTCTTCAATCTCACACTGACTTCTGGGATTCTTCTGCAGTAGAAAAAGTTCTTCCTTCTCTGAGAAGTTTCACTGAAAATTTTCTCCAGCTGAAACAATATTATGCATTAACAACTCTAAATCTGACCTCAAACCATCTTCTTTTAAACCTTTCAGAATAGCCATTTATGGCTTACAATTTGAACTTTGAGGCTTTTACTTGAAACAGAACACCAGACATAAGAAAAAAATTAGCAATATATGGCCAAACTTCCTTTTTTTAAAAGAAAAAAAAACTTCCCTACCCCCAGTGATTTTTGACTGTCTCTGCTTTTAGATGACCAAGCTGCAGTGCATGAAAAAGCCAAGTTCTGAAGAAACAGGTTAAAAGATACTTCAAGTTAGATATCTAAAAAATAAGTAGACATTTATAAAAGTCTAAGTCAAATTATTTCTTTAGATTTTAAAGAGTTAAGTTATGAATGTTTTTAGGAATGAAAAAAGAATCTATCAGGTTTGATTGATAAAAATGTAGCTTTTAACTAAGACTGAAAAAACGGAAGCCTGGCAACATTTTTCCCAGAATAATATGCTTCCTCTGCTTTTTTTCAGCACAGAGCACATAAATCAAAGAAATGTTAAAGAGGCCCATACATCACAAGCTGGCATTTCTAAACTATTTACAAAATCTGTAATAGTCAAGAGGATGGAAAACACAGAAGTGTGACCAGCAAAGTTCCTGAAAGGAAAAAAAAGAAGGCAGTTCTACCATCCCACCTGGGATGGTCAACAGGCTGGAAACAACTCTTGATTGTAGGCTTTAAAAACACTAAACCAAAACCATCCTGGAAAGAGAGGGTTACAAAGAGCAAACAGGACAGTGTGTAACACAGAGAAGGTGGATTTGAGCACCGTGTTTGCTCCACCGTTGAGCACAAGGTGCTGAAGATTCTTTAGAATCAGAGTCATTAAGGTTGGAAAACACCCCCAAGACCATCCAGCACAGCCTTTGACTGATCACCACCTTGTCACCCACACCAGAGCACTGACTGCCACTTCCAGTTGTTTCTTGAACACCTGCAGGGATGGAGACTCCACCTGGGCAGCCCGTTCCAATAAGAAATCCTTCCTGATGTCCAGCCTGAACCTCCTCCCTGGCAAATGCTCCAATAATTCTTGAAGCACATACAAAAGTGGGGCTGACCCTGCACTTGCAAGCAGACAGCCCCAAAAGTATCAGTAACTCCCGTGCTGAGCTGTGTATCCACCAAATTTCCACATCCTGACATCCAAGCACACACCACACTCACACAGATTAGGTTTTCCTCAACAACTTTTACAGATGAGAATCTCATCTCCTCTCCTGAAAGCAAAGACATGGATTATGGAAAGTTTATCTGTCCATCTGTTGGAGATGTCACACTCTGACTAGAGAGTGCAAAAAGCACAGAGATGTTTTACAACCAAATCCAAAACTCACTGTAGTCTGAGTGAGTGGAAGAGCCATATGCTCCACAAAAACACTTCTTCTGCTACATGGTTTTTTTTACCACAGCACAAAGAGTAACAGTTCGAAAGCTGCTGTAATCTTTAGTGCTGAAAATAGAGCACATATTCTTACTCTCATCTGCCACCCTCGGGTAAGTGAACTGATTGGAAACAGGAAAAACAAGGAACTACTACTCTGGGCAAGGAAAAAGTACTCTGGGCAAGGAAAACTCAAAAAGACACACTGCAATGCAAGGAGTTACCTGCAGTCACATAAAGGGGCAGCTCAGAGAGCCTGGGACTGGGATGATCCACAACAGAAGGTTTGGTGCTGTGTCACATGAAATGTTTTTACAGTTTTCTCTGTCAGCACTGAAGACTTGCAGTAGGAGTATTTGAGATGAAGCCTGGGGACCTCAGAAATATCTTCAGGAATAAAACAAATGGAATGCACTTCATCCTATTTTCATGGGAGCTTATAATGATATTATAATTAACTCAATTACACCACAAGATTAATAGCCTTTAAAATGCTCCAAGTCATTCATTACAGGCCTAATTAAAACTCTTTTGGTGCTGAGCCAGCAAGAAATATGAAACAACTTGGTAAATAACCTTATAGAAGTATATAAGGTATTATCTTTGCCATGCTGTTTGCTTCCATGGTCACGTTTCAGTGAGAAGTTTGGCTGTGTTTTTTGCTTTGTGGGGTTGTTTTCTTCTTAAATATCAAAAGACAAGAAGAAAAAAGGACAAGATGCCACTTTAGAGGCTTCAACACCTGCAACAGCATATCAGCTCACCACAGCTAACCAGTTTATTTCTAGTTTTGCTGCAACAGTTAAGGGCTTCTACAATAGCAGATGCCTTTCCTCCCACACATCAATTAATTTGCAAATGCACTCAGGTTGTAGAAATAATGAAGTGCTGAATGCTTCTCTATTGACAAGTTTTGCTGTCAGGAGGTGGATGCTGTAGGCGAGGTGCTAAAATCCGCTGCCTCTCCGTGCACACCAAAGGGAAGACACAGCACACGAAACCTGGGCGACAGCTAACAGGGCACATCAATTATTTTATTACCCCTCTCTCACTGGAACCAAAAGGAAGAAATCCTCTCCAAAAGCTTTTTATTGTGTTTCTCTAGGTATCTGTAACACCACGTTTACAGGGAGATGTGAGGCTTTGTGCTGACCCAAGAAACTTCGCATATTCGAGGAGAAAAGGAGTGTTTTTCATGTATTTTTACGTATGCTAAAATAGTTACGCTGAAATTAAGGTTACAAATGTAGAATTCCATAATGAGGAAATGCTTTATATTGCCTATACAATCTAAATCAGTCTGCCTGTGCTAAGGATTCAGACTTGCATTACGTGCTTCCTTCCAGACCTCAAATTACCACAGTCTGCAGGATCCCATGGATGGAGAGGCAGTTACTCAGCACCATTTTCATGCACAGAATGTTATTTGCAGGATCTCACACAATGCCCACACTTCTCCTTTTAGATGTCTTCTCTCATATTTTCCTGCTTTATCTTGCTTCTTTACAAATACTGTTAAATTTACCTTCACAATTCTCATTCCACTCATGCTGGGTGCGGAACTGAGGAATCTCGGATTTTTAAGAACACTAAATGTTTTTACTACTCTGTTTGTAGTAGAGTTTCTATGGATAATAACTGCAGTCAGGTGCTTAGGAAGTCTTTGAAGCAGCCACAAAAGTCTCTAAGCCAGGTCATGGCAAGGTTGGAATCTCCACCTCCACTTCCACCACTAGAAAGAAAGGATTAGTCTGCAGCAGTTCACCATAACTTTCTGTTTTGACCAGTCACTAACTGGAAGTAAAGCACATCCTGCCAGCCCTTCTCTGAAACCAAGTTAAAAACAGAGATTCTGAACTTTCAAATGAACTTGTAAGCTCTGGAGGACAGCATGTTTTCAGGGATACAGGTCCTTCTCAGGTTTGAGTCCTCAAATTAGAAGGCACAGAGTGAGTGAGCACAGAACAGGCCAAAACAGGAAAAAGTTATGTTATACATATGTGTATATATATATGTGCCTGGACAGCTGGACTTGATCATTTCCACAAGCTTCCTAAGAAATACTAAGTCAATTTAAAAGAACTTTTGCAAACATTGTCTCTTACCCATTTCAAGTTACTTCTGCATTTATAATTTAGCAAACATAGCTAGAAAAAATAGAATATACACATCCTCATCTTTCAAGTCTTCGTTTGCTATAATGAAAACCCCTTTCCCCCCTCAATAAAGATGTTGGTAGAAAGTGAGCCATCCACTACCTTTTCTTTTCTGAGTGAAAGAAATTGAATTTGTTTGATCATTCAGAAGGAGCAGAGGAACCCAAATCCTTCTGCTCAGTTCTCATGTCTCAAGTAGAAAACCCCAAATTCATGGGCACCTAAATGGTAACTAAGTAGTTCTACAATTAAAATGATACTTAAAACCACTTTCAAGTGTTAATAACTGAAAATATTATTAGTAGAGGTACTAACAGGTAAGGAAATTTGCTGTAAAAAATAGATGATTTTCTGCTTTTTAAAAAATGCAATTTTCAGGCTGACCTTGTCCCTTTTAAATTTTTATAGCATCTTCAGTCCCAATTTGATATTTTCATTTGGGTTAGGCAAACCTTCTTATGTTCAGTATTAAATGCAAGACACCTCCCTGGCACGATGTGCAATATTAATAATCTAACAGGACCAATTTCAGGAGCAGCACTGGAGCACCAACACGTGCACAACTACCCCAACTGAAATGTAACCACGTATGTCACAGAAACCTTTAATATCTCACAAGAAAAAGGCAGGGCTAAGGCAGCTCAAACACAATTTGAGATTTCCTCTTCTGCCATTCACACACACGACCTTGTCACACTTCACAAGGTAACACCACCAGAGCTGATGCAAGAAAACATATGCTCCTCTTTACTGGGCTCAAAATAGGAACAGAGGGGAAGCAGAACGATACTCGGGGCCAAACCCAGGCTTTTGAAGACCAGACTTGCAGCTGTCACTGTATTCAGCATAAGATGTCCCCACCCACACAAGCCTTACAGTGCTGCTGTCACTGACTGCCACCAGAGAATTGGGAAAATACTTTCTGGAAATTACAAACACTAGAGGTTCATTATTTAGCCAGGAATTTGCACTGGTGTTGTCAGAGAGTTTTAAGACTTTGAGATAGAGCCATTTTTATGTTGCTGTGAGACACAGTTAAAGCCACAGGAAAACATGTATTATTATTTTTTATGGATTTCATAGGAGACTGACATATATTTGATTTTCCATGCACTGGCTGTCTTGCAGGCACTCTTCAATAACCCAATTACCACTTATAGGTCTACCATTTAACCCACAGACATTTCAGATCCTCATCTAAATCTGGACATACCTCATTTCTATATATTGATAATCACTAAGAATATATTACTGGATCAAAACCCAGCAGTTTACCTGTACCCCAGTTCAAGGCACCAAATAAAAAGACATTCCTCCAACTGCTTTGTGAACTTCATTATTAATGAAGTAAAAATTGCAGACATCAATCTAGAATTTCAGGTGGCCACCATCAGAAACATAAATAGAAATGTGGTTGGTCAAAGTGGGGTATTTACTGGAAGGTAAATTAAAATCATCAGTGACCAGAGAGTGACAAGAGAGGGAGTAACATTGGATTGGAATAGGAAATACTTCCACACAGCTTCATCCAGCCAAGGGCTGTGTTTCCTCCCTCAATCATAGGAAAAACAAACATCAGTGATTGTTTTAACCACTTCTCCTTCCCCTGTCTTCTTGTGTTCATTCTATGGTAAGTTATCACACCCTTTATCCTGGGCTGGAAAATTCCTAAAAGTCCAGCTGACTCAAGGGAACAGCACCAGCCTCCCTGCACACAGTTTGCCTTGTACCAAAATTTCAGCACCACCATGTGCTGGAATCCACCTTATCCTACCAACTCCTTCCCATAAAACCACAATGCATCCCATATACATGGTCTGCCACCCTCCAAAACGTGACAGTCCTGAACAGCCACAAAATGCTGTACCCTACATTCTCACTTATTCTTTTTCTCACTTCAAAATCCAAAGCAACTCCTTCTCCTGCAACAGTTCTGAGCTGGCCAGAAGCAAACTCCCTATGGAGCTGAGCACACCATGGGGCCCATCCTGCAGTACCCTGGTGCAGAACAGAGAACTGCTGGAAGTTCTTGTGGGGGAATTGAGAATGTAAAACCATAGTATACACGTAAGAAAGAAATCCACAACCAAAAAACCCCCACACAAAAGCCTGTAAATTTTGGAAGTTAGACAAGGAAATTATATTTAAAAAATCGACACCGTTCTTACATTTGTGTTGGAATTTTACATTACAAATATAATTTTGAAACAGACACAAGCTGATAAATTCGGCATGAAGTTTTCTAAAAGAATCTTTAACTCTTCAGCAGAGCACATACTTACAGACCCAAAAAGAATCTTTCTGTATGAGCTCACACCATGGTGTGCATTTAAGGAAACTGGGGCGGTGGAGGAGCAAAACACTGCTTTTTGCAAACCATGATTTTTTAACTTGTTTTTTAACTTGTTTCTACCACTTCTCCAGCTACAAAATCTTTTGTAAATGCAGACACTACCTACCTCCCAAAGTTCATTTTATCAATCCAATAATTCACTAACAGGAACAACTGACAATTCACTGAACTATAGTTTTTGCCTGAGGTGTTAACAAAAAAATAAAAGAGCAAGGAACACTTAAAAATCGTGCTGGAGAGTTGAAGCCTTTGCTGCTGGCACACTGAGCAAACAGGAACAATGGAAAGCTATGGAGCAGTTAGTAATTTATACTAGTGAGCCTAATGCCTGGATAGAGAGGAAACCAGCTGGCTCTGCAATATGGAGATGGCTCCAGGAAAAGCACTCGGCACAGGGATGCTGCAATAGCACAGGAGCAAGAGTTTGCCTGGTTGTAACAGCCACAGCAAAGTGAACTGCATCAAACCCGAGGATGAAACAAAACAGAAGTAAATGAGAGGAGAACAAAACAGAAGTTCTTAGTACAGTTGGTCTCTATCCCATGATAAAGCGTGGGCTCGTTTAGAGTTTTTCCATCAGTCCTGTGCAAATAAAGGAGCTTCATCCACCCAGCAGCAGCAGTTCCTCCTCCTGTCCCAGCCCCTTCCCAGGAATTCTGCATCACACCAACGTCTCTGAACGTCAGCTATTCACTTCTACTTTTAGCTCTGCTTTAAGGAAGTGTGGAGTGAAGGCTGCATAATGAAGGCTCAACACCATGGAGATGGCACAGACTGCACTGGGCAGCATCACCGAGCTGAGGGGGGTTTAGTTTTTGGTTTTCTTTCTGGCAGAATTATTTCATTTGTGGAACAAACCCAAAATTTGCCAAGGGAAGTTCCCAACTACATGTTGGAGCAGCCAAGCAGCTTGTTGTAAATGGAAGCCCTGTTTCAGCCCTGAGGACATGCCCAGAGGCACTGGCAGAGCTCACATGAAGAGCAGGCAAAGGACTTTTGACAAACACAGAAAGACCTCAAAATAATTTTCTGGAAGTGTTACAGTTCAAGGCCATCATGACTAAGCAATACAGTCATGCAAGGACTTAATCTAAAAATCTAACCTGAAACTTTTCAAAGTCCTAATCACCATAAACCCTTTTACCATAGAAACATCTTAAAATAAATATATACTCACAACAGAATCAGAGCACAGGTGAAAATCTTGGTTTAAAGCCAAGCACAAGATTCTTCTTCCTCTGCAAGTTTAACAGGATAAACCAGGTTGTTTACAGAGCAATCTCAGTAGCTTAGAGTTAGCAGAGGAAATATTATCTTGCCCTGCACACCATGACAGGTGATGTTACTCAGCTATATATTACACTGACATATTCCTGTTTTACCTACAAGATTATTTTACTAAAAAAAAAAATCCATTAAAACAAGTGTTTTACCATAGAATATGTCTATTATTTTTCTTACATCAAACCTCACTGACACAATTGCTGATGGTGGTAAAAGGCAGTGGAATCCAAAGCTCTCAGCACACAATTTGACAAAATGTTTAGTGCCAGGGAACTCTAAGCAAAGCATCACCCCCCACCCTCCCCAATGTCTCTTTTTAGTATTTTCCACATTCAAAACTTCCACAGTTCAGGAATTTGAGTAAAGCAATCTCCAGGTATTGTTTACTCAATGACATTACCTATCAGTGTTTCCTGAAATCTGAAGGTTTCCTGATTGGCTGCAACAATTTCTAGAATGCAAATTCCAACAGAAATCACACTGAAGGTGAGAAAATTGCCATTTGCAGTGAGTAAATACATCAACATATACATCTTGACATAGATTACAACTGGGAGCATCTGGAGTTAAAAAAAAAAACAGAATAAATTGGTCTGAAGCACTTCCAAAGTGCACTGTCTGAACACTGGTGGAGGTGGAAGCTCAGGATCGTTATTTAAAGTAATAATCAAGTAAGAAATTAAAGCAAGTTCTTGTTAAGAAAGATGCCTCCAGATGCATTTTTCTTTTTCCAGATTTAAGCCCTAGACATTGTCCAACAAGGATTAGAACAGAAGCTGCATGTACAGTCCCAGTGCCCTCCTGCCAGGACTGCTGCTCCTGGCACTGCTCTCCAGGAAAGCAAGTTATTAAGATTGATTAAACACCTACCTTCAGTACTCTCAATAACAAAGGGATTTTTCTTCCCCTTTTCTAATGCTTATTTTATACTGGCAACTGATGGATCCTATATTAAATTGGTTTAATTCAAACCAACAATCTGCTACATTAATTCTCAAACTGAAGAAAGGAGGGATACAGAGCCCTGGGCTTTGAAGGGAAAGAGAAGAAAAAGGCATAAAGTTTGCATGACACTAACAACCCTACTGACAGGTTTTTCTGACTTTGCAAACTTCCTTTCACTCAGCAGGATTCTTTTATAACCCGACAATTCCCTGTAGCCTGGAAACTTCATGAACATGTCATGTATTCTTGTTTTCAACCTTTTTGAAGTCCCTGCAAGAATCTTTCTAACCTACTGATCAGGATGACATGCAGCTTCAGACTTTAAATGAATAACTGCATTTGCAGTACCCTACTCCAACTTCCTCTGCTCTTTACAAGATTCATTGTTTCCCTAAGTGCCCTTTTAATGAAGACAAACAAACATCAATAAGGGCTAAAAAAAAAAAAATAGATTTAAGCAACTTGCAAGAAAAAAAAAACCCAAATCATTCAGTCAAGGCACTGTTTGACTTCATCAGCCACTGGGAAAACCACAAAGGATGTGCTGCTGCTCCAGTTTGATCATGCCAATCTCTGAAAACTTTCCCTGGTCCATTATTTATTTAGAAAAAATTCTTTCCATATTTACCATAAGGGTAGTGAGCATGAGACATTTGTTTTCCAGACTTCACAGAGTGGCTGACAAAGCAAAACACAGACTGATTTTAGGCAGCCATCAGAGCAAGAATCTCTGAAAAAAGCCACCTTAAATAAATGCACAATAAATGTCTCCTCAGCCCACTCAGGCAGAGCCTTCAGCCACTGCTCCATGTTCGTGTCTGCTTTAAAAGCAGGTCATGGATGCTTAGAGAAAAGCCACAGACCCTCATTTCCATCCATCTGGGAATTACTACATTTTGCAAGTTAGCACATATGAAAATGCACTAAGGACAGCATTCTGAGTTAATTTAGACTCAGGGATTTCTACTACAAATAACCTTTGTAAAATAGTTACCATGCACTAGTGACTCTAAAGAGGATCATCCCTGTATACTGCTAATGCAACAGAACTCTTACCATAGTCTGACCATCAGCAAACATACATTTATTAGCCACAAAACATCATAAAGTTACTTTGAAATTTGTTTGAACATTAGCTAAAAGCAATGCTGTGTTCTCTGATTCACAAACAGTTCCCATGCCATTAAAGCCTATTCCATTTTAAACACTTTTNTCCATGAACAAAGTCTTATCAAATGGATACAGCAATAACGTGGTTCATCAGGGAACAAACTTGAAGAACAATGTGTTTTATTACTTTAAATCTTTTTCCTCCCATCCACCTCTTTTTCATTTTAGGATTCTTTCACTTGGCAGAGAAAATTAATTGTATNCTTGCTGCTTTTAATTCATGCAATCTGCTATGGCAAAGCAACTGCTTTATTCAGGCTCTGGCAAAATCTTTACCAGAAATTTTTTCCCTCTGTGTGCAGACAGTTGGCTATTACATGGAAATATGGCTTTGAAACACCATATTCACAACCAGGTTATTCCAAAGCTGCCTGGTCTCTATGGACATCTCTGTAATACCATAAAACAGGACTAATGAGAAGTTCTCCTGAAGGTCTGCACCCATGAAGGGGGTTTTGTGGAGTCTCTCTCCCACCCATGCTCTCTTTGAACAGCCCAAATAACCTCTTGGATGCATCACCTCAAGCAGCTGGATGGATCATCTACCAAGACAGCCAGGCTGCAGCTTTCCTTGGAGCTATTCCCTGGAAGACAGATTTCTTCCTNTACTTGCAAGAAAAACACACCATCAAAAGTGCAGCATCAGCAGACACTAAAGGTCTCGGATTCTTGCAGGATGAATGCAATATCAATAGTTATTAGGATGTATTCATACAAGGGACACAAGAGGGATGGAAAGAAGATGGTAGTAATCTCACTTAATCCTAATGCAGCCCCAAGTCGGGTNTGTTGTATTTCAGCTGATAAACTGCTTTAACAAACAACTCAAAGGAGAGTTCAGGATGGTGTTTGTCCATAGTGGCTCAGAAGTCAGGACCAACAACACCAGTGATCCTGCTTGCGTGCAAATCTCTCACAGATTTTTCAGAGCACTTTTTTGGGACCACAACACTTATTTTGTGGTTATTATATACTTTATAGATGGAAAATAAAGACATGCACAACAAAACGACTTGT
>WEIV01029935.1:0-98024 GCA_013390005.1 Calyptomena viridis | reverse complement strand
CTTCCCTTCCCTTCCCTCTCCCATATTTTATAGACATAAATTAAAATTAAACTGCAAGCTACACCCAGCCAAAATAACTGTCAGTTTACTTCTCTCTAGTAGGATAAATGCACTTTCCTGTGTTATCTGCAAACACGTTTATCACTCTAATCACTAGACTTTACCCTTCTGGTCTAGTCAATGCCATCTAGTTTACTTACATTCCTGTACTGTGTTCATCACTGATTCTCTGGATGAGACCGCTTCCAATGATCCCATATAAAACGTGGCTAATAGCCCTCACGTATTGGTTCTCTGTGAGCAGTGAAGCAGCTGGGGGTTTAAAAAAGAAACAGTACATATATATTAGCACTGTGTGATTTCTGAGAAGAAAATACACCTTGGAGTTTCCTTTACCCTCCAGACTTTGGCCAAAGGATGTATTATTAAAGGATGTATTATTTTCTGGTCCCTTATGGTAGGAGGTTTTGCTGTGCTTGAGAAAAACCCAAAAATTTAGTTACTTGCTGTAACTATCAACTTGGAGCTCTGAGCTGATGTTTTTAGTACCTTGGGCCAGAGTTCTGTTTCTTCCAGGCTCAGTTCTGGGGCCAGCCCTGTTCAATATATTTATCAATGACTGGGATGCAGGAGTTAAATGCACCATTAGCAGGTTTGCTGGTGATACCACACTGGGAGGAGCTATTGACTCTTTTCAAGGGCTAGAGGCCTTGGGCTGTGATTGATGAGCATTGGGCTGTGATTGATGGGGGAAAATATAACATGTGCTGGATTCTGCACCTGGATTGGAGTATAAAGTACAAGTGCAAACTGGGAGAGGAGTGAGTGGAGAGCAGCCCTGCACAGAGGGATCTGGGATGCAATGTGAGGCAGCAGTGTGTGCCCTGGCAGCCCAGAGGGCAAAGCCCATCCTGGGGGGCATCAAACATAGCCTGCCCAGCCCATCAGAGGGGGATCATCCTGCTGTGCTCAGCGTAGGTGTGGGATCCCTGGAGTTCTGGGGGCACTTCTGGGCCCCTCAGTTTCAGAAGGGTGTGGAGGTCCTTGAATGCGTCAGAGCAGAGCAACAAAGCTGTTGGAAGGGCTGGGAGGAGTGTCCTGTGAGGAGTGACTGTGTTCTCCTTGTTTGTCTAGTTTGGGGAAAACAAGGCTGAGGTGCTGGTCTCTTCTCCCTGATATCCAGTGATAGGACGCATGGGAATGGTTCCAAGCTGCACCAGAGGAGGCTTAGACTGGACATTAAGACACATTTCTTTATCAAGAGGGTGGTCAGGCACTGGGACAGGTTCCAGAGAGGTGGTCAACGTCCCAAACCTGTCAGTGTTTAAGAGGCATTTGGACTATGGCTTTAATAACGTGCTTTAGCAGCTCTGAAGGGCTCAGTTGGCCTAGATGATCAGTGTAGGTCCTTTCTAACTGAAAAGATTCTATTTTCTGGTTTTCTATTCTATTTTCTAAAGTTATGAATCACCCAGGAGAGAGGGCAGTTAGACTCGATTGGTTCACGTACAGACAGATCTGTGTGAGGATTAGAAGGCATTTGATCTGCTGCCATTGTTAAGAAACACTGCAGAATTTTGTCATTTGTAGCGATGGATTTCTTGTGAAATCTGTTCAAAACCAGGGGGTGAAGTCTGTTAAAAAACAGGGATGAAATCTGTTCAAAACCTGGTGGTGCTCACTGCTCCAGACACAAGCAATGCTTCCTACTTTAAACTATACCAACAAAAAGTATCTTTAACAAGCCAGTGTGGAACAGGAAGAGCTGTATATTTCAAATCTGATTTTTAAATTAATCTTATGATGCTGTGAAGTCTGACTAATGATTGTTGAATACTCAGCCTGTGCTACTCTGTAAAAAGCAGACTTATTTTGAAATAAATGCTGTAGAAGGGCTGCAGAAGGGGACCAGAGGCCCAAACATCCTCACCTTGAAGCCAGTCAGGAGTTCCAGTGTCTAGAAAAATCTTCAGTGAAAGCCTTGTGCATAATTTTTTTCCCATTATATTCTTTTACCACTGCAAGATAAACGTAACAGTATGTTGCAAAAACAACTAGAACATAATCTGCCATTTTCGTCCTGCCCATTTTGAAATAGTCTGCCCAAATAGACAAAGAATGGTATGTAGGCAGTTTGTGAAATCATTTTGCATGAAGGGATTTCAAAAAGCTTCCCCAAAAGCTACCTACAAGTTATTAACTCACATTTGGGGACCATCTGCCTAGTGGCTTTTCAAAATAATGCTATAAGCACACAGGCTAAAAGCAAGAAATATCTTACAAAAGCATATTTCCCAGAAAAAAAAAAAAGAAAATAGAAAGAAGAAAAGGCAAATCCTCAAATAATTGAAAGACCAGACCTTGGATATTTTTTTTTTGCTGAAGCTGTAAGGCTTCATCTACATGGGAACACTTGGGAAGCATAATCTGAATCAGGAAAAACAAGAAAAAAGTTGTTTCTTAATTACAATGACTTGAAATGGAGTACACTATTGTGAATAACCACATTTGGAATAAAGGTGGGCCTGCCTTATGTGTAACTGAGTCCACTTCTGAATACTAAAACAAATTTAATCTTAAGTATTTTAAGGGAGAATGACTGTGCAAGGACTTTTTCCTGTGCATGGCTTTTTCCTAGGTGGATAACCCTCATTTTTACATCATCTTAGAAGTCAGGAAAGGCACTGAAGTCATTGCAAACTGACATCTTCATAATTTGCTGTACACGAAGAGCAAAATTCAACAAGGTGCTGAGCAGCATAATTCAGGTTCTGCTTTCTTTTGCCACCTGTGGGTGTTGAGGGCCATCGGTGTCACCCATGGTGAGGTACAGAGTGACCTGTGCTGCTCAGTGCACAGCTGTATCATAGCTGTTATCAAATTTCAGAGGGATTGAACACAGAGTAACTTAATTCTTTAAGGTATGGAAAAAACTTTACCATTCTTAACTGTAGAACACCAGGGATCAACCAGGGCTGGGGATGAACAGATGGAGCAGCCCTGGGAGAAGGACTTGGGGGTGTTGGTGGGGGAGAGGCTGGACATGCCCCAGCCCAAAACCCCCCGTGTGCTGGGCTGCATCCAAAGCAGGGTGGGCAGCAGGGGAGGGGGGATTCTGCCCCTCTGCCCCCTCAGGTGAGACCCCACCTGCCAGCTTGGAGCCTAAATTATGGTTCAGTCTGTTTCTGTGCTCTCTAGAAAGACATCACATGGCATTATATAAGGCTGGGTGTCACTGTCAGTAGATAATGCTTAAATCTGAGGAAAATGGAGCTGCAGAAGGTAGGTGGAATTTGAGGCAAATGGGACTTTTGGATTTTCCTTAAAAAACCTTACCTGAGGGTTACAAGTGATGAACTGATATTTAAACACCTCATGTAGCATCTCAGCATGTCAGATTAGTGCTAAGTGTTTGAAAGGATAGTTGGAATATCAATCTATTCCATGGGCTTTTTGTTTGTAGTTTATAATCTGGATATTCCCTTAAGTGTTCTGTCCCTTTGGAATCCAGTTAAGTTTTTGACCTGTATGATTTCCTGTGTCACTAAATTCCATAGCTTAATTACATTTTGTGTAAAAAAGTAATTCCTTTTCCCGATTTGAAATTTTCTGCCTTTTATATCACTGTCCCTGAACTTTTTTTTTCCCCAGAGGAAAAAAAGTCCCAGTTTATCTGATTTACCACGCTCTATATAGCATATATTTTAATTAGATTCTTCTTATTTGTATCCTTTATAAGGCAGATAATCCAGTCTTTTACAACAACTTCTGGTTTGTCAAGGTCCTGGGTCATTCACACATCATCTGTAAGCTTTCTCATCTGTTTTGAGCTCCAGGACCTAAAGCTGGATCCCAGAATGGGCTGGTTCACAGGTTATCGTAAAGATGACATTGAATATTCAATAAGTGTCAGACTGATTCAGGTTTAGGTTTGGGCTAGCTTCTTTTTAAATAGCAATTCTATAAATACCCAGAGGTGCTCAAGTCCTTTCCTGAAACATTACAGACATTTAGGTCTCTGTAGTACATGTGAGGACTTTTTTCTTACAAATTTTGCAGCTGAAAGTTTTACTGGCCATTTTGCTCTGTGTTCATCTAGCTTTTTCCTCTTTCTCTGAAGGATCTCAACATTTATTTTGTCCCAACTACAATAAATAAATCGAGCATTTGTAGTCTATTTAATCTCTACCTTTCCAAAGAAAATGTAAATATTCAGTGACACAGGATCACCAGGGACCCTTGCCTGGGCTTCTCTCATGATTACACAAAATGTGTCATTCACTGACAGTGGAAATTTAGCCTTTCTTGAATCAGGTGCAGACTTCAGAGGAACAGATCCCTTCCAGTACCTGGAGGGAACCTGTGAGAAAGATGGAGAGAGATTTTTTACAAGAGCAAGGACAAGGGGGAATGGCTTCACACTGACAGACAGTAGGTTTATATTGGATATTAGGAAGAAATTCTTCCCTGGGAGGGTGGTGAGACCCCGGCACAGGTTGGCCAGAGAAGCTGTGGCTGCCCCATCCCTGGAAGTGTCCAAGGCCAGGTTGGATGGGGCTCTGAGCAGCCTGGGATAGTGGAAGGTGTCCCTGCCCATGGAGCAGATGATCTTTCAGGTCTCTTCCAGCCCGTTTTGGGATCCATTCTGTGATTCTGTGCTGAGATCCATTTGCATTGATCTGTTTCTCAGGACTGTAGGAGGCCAAGCCAGGCTGTGAGTGCTTTAACATAGTGAATGATTTAGGGCTCCACTAGGCACTGACTGTGTCCATTACTCGTTCTGAGCTCAGTAATTTATTTCTGAGATGCTCAGCTTTTTTTTTTTCACTACTTATTGTAGTGAAAATAAACTGCACCTTGGTGGTGGGACTCTGCTGAAACATCTTGTGCTGCTTTTCAATTTGTGAATGGCCTGGTTCTTTGTACAACCACCTTAGCAAGGCTGTCTTATCAAGCTGTCCTGTTAGTTTTGACAGCCTCCATGAGTCAGAGCAACACCTCCTCCAGGCTCTGGCAACACCTGTGGAAGTTACACACTGTCAGGCTCAACATTGCCTTGCCAGCCTCAATTTGCCTTTGCAGCCAGGCAAACCTGACCTGATGCTACATTATATTAAGGGAGTACATATTGTTTCAGTAGACCCTGTGCTTTTTCAGATGTCAGGGTGCTCCTGGTCTACACTCCCAGTTCAAAGAGAAAGTTTCTGTGCTCACAGAGCCCGTGTGGAAGCAGGAGCAGAGGGAAGGCAGTGCTTCCTGACTGCTCTCATACTGCTGAAGTTATCAAGGCTGATCTAATTAGGCTGCATGTATGAAGATAAAAGAGCTAATCCAGCCCTTACCATGGCAGTCAAAGGGTGCAGTTTAGGTAATTGCCCAGGATCTGTCTTAAAAAACAACAGTCCCAATCCTCATGCAGTGGAAGACTCTTGGTGTTGTGCCACTGACTTCATGGGGGTCAGAACTGAGCTCAGTGCTCAGTTTAGACATTTTAGGCAGCACAGCTCAAGGAGGGGATACTGATCTCTGTTGATAACTTAAAACTGAGTCCAGTTAGCACAGCATTAGGTAGTTTCTTAGGAAAGTTTGTTAGACTTTTCAGTGTCAATATTAGATTTCAGACATATATTTGCTGAATTACTCTTTTGATAAAACCCCCTTAATAAGCAAGTCTGTTCTCCATCTGGTGCTGACCTGACTTAAAATACAGTGAGATTGGCAATTAATTAATTCATGGACAGAATAAGTATAAAAGTTGCATAAATCAGTTACTACTAGAAAGTACAAAGTGTGTTGTTTCTTGAAAAAGCAAACTATGAACCTTTCCTCTTAGGACAGAAATTATTTATAAAATGAAGAAATATCTGACACACTTCTTATGCAGAAGTATCAAGTAGTAATGTTTGGGTTTTGCAGATTCCTTTCCTATTATTTTTTGTTCCAAATATAATACTAGTCTTAAAACTGGTGACACTTCAAGGCAAAATTCTTATTCTTTAATGATGCAGTTTTATTTTTAAGGCTTTAATCCTGCATCAATAATTTTATGTGCTTTCCAGTGATGCACTGAGGAAGGAACTAACATCCTTCCTTAATTTCAGGGCCAGATGACATTATATCCAATGGCAGGCATTCATTTGCCATGAAGATGCAGTCACGGGAGTGCCGTGTACAGATATTAAGTGATTTGATAATTTCTCTCTGGAAATTGTAGTGATTATGTATATTTTAGTATTATATTTTAGTATTTAGTTTAACTTCTAGGTCCCAACTCCTTCTTCTGAATCACTAAAAGAAAATTATACTATTTTTTTTTTTTAGAATCCATGTTAAAAATCTTATTTAAAATGAGTATGGGAAATCCTCCAGCAGATAAGGATGAAACTTCCCAGGCATAGGATTAAAATGGGGTGACTTCAGAAGAGAACAGTACACTCATGGCTTTATGTACTAACAGTGACAAAAGGATGAAAATATACAAACAAGGATGTAAATATACAAACTAGAAGATGGCACTGACACACACCAACAGCTGTAAAATCAGAAGTTCCCTGATGGATCAGGGCGAGGAATGGGGTTGGTCTTGATGTTGACATGGATGAAACCTCCTGAGGGCTCTATGTAGTGAGAAAAAACCTGTGTGATGCTCTATTTGCCAGCCAGTTGACCAAAGTCCTTTACAACCCACGTCAGAGTTCACTGCAGGCTGCACTCCCACACAGTAATTTCTATTTTCCTTCCTCCATAAACTCCAACCATATGATTCTTCATGTGACATGAAAAGAGGATAAGACACCCCATCAGTCTGAATCAATATTAGACACTCAGGTTTGAGTTCCTTATCCAAATGCTGCTGACTTGGGATATGAAGTGACCCTTTAGAATTCCAAGGGGCTGTCTGCTAAAGGTTAGATTCCTACTGTTGCACTCTTTTTTTTTCACTCCACAAGCAATCCCATCCAGGGCTTAACATGTATCAAAGAATAGTGTAGGCCAAGCTTCATTCAGTCTCCTGGCTGCTGCATCTGGGAATGTGGCAAGACACAGAAATCCTGTCTTTTAAATTTCTCTGTTGGATCTTCTGTACATTTGATAGTGTTCACTGTTATCTTGTGAAGTCACGTTGAGTCAGACCATTCTTTGCTTTTACTTAGCACCATGCTTGGGCTGGTCAAGAAGAAAATTGCACAGTTAGCATCCAGGATATGGTCTTTTAGCCTACAGTGAGCTTGTGACCCAACAGCCACACACAGCTGTCCCAAAGAGGTGTTCCAAGACCAGCCTGCTCCAGCTTGTAGGAACTGCAAGTTACTGTCTGCTGGAGGTGGTAAAGACCCCATCTCCCATCTGACTGAGGAAACCCTTCCCAGAGAACTCTTAATTGAATTAGGAATATTTTCATCTTCTGAGGACCTAGCATCCTCCAAAGAAAACAGTTCATGGAGGAAGTCCCTTGCTTTGCTCTATCCCATATTCCAGTTGACTACAAAAGTGCCCCTGCATCCTCCTCTCCATGTGTTTGGAGGAAGGGAGTGCAGAGACCAACCTCGTGTGAATGGAAAGCTGCTCTTTACAAGTGGTTTCCCAACTGTTCTGAGCAATTGCTTTCACAGAATCACAGAATGGTTGTGGTTGGAAGGGATCTCTGGGGATCATCCAGTACAACCCCCTTGCCAAGGCAGGGTCACCTGGAGCAGGAGACACAGGAATGTGTCCAGGAGGGTTTGGAATGTCTCCAGAGAGGGAGAATCCATGTCCTCCCTGGGCAGCCGTTCCAGTGCTCTGCCACCCTCCATGGAAGGAAGTTCTTCCTCATATTGAAGTGGAACTTCTTGTGTTTTAGTTTATGGCCATTGCTCCTCATCCTGTTGCGGGGCACCACTGAAAGGAGTCTGGCACCATCCTTGTATGTCCTTTCCTGGCCTTTTTTGCCTCTCAGGTGATAGCACAGAGCTGAAAAGTAAGGTATTCTAAGAGTTCCACTTAATTCATACTTAGAACAGCTGCAGACAAAGACAGGTTCAGAACAAGAGACTGCAGCTCCAGACAAACATTACTCTAAAGGACTGCTGATAGTTTGACAGCAAAAAGTTATTTAACTCAGTAGTACCGAGAAGCCTGTCTTGAACAGAAAGCTCACAGCAGGACACTGCTGCATTAACAAGATTTTCTCTGCCTGCTCCAATTCCCTATAGCTTTTTTTTTTTTCTAATTTTTTTTTCAGTAATCGTCTTTCAAACTGCAGCAGCATTTGTTGTCCTGAGGTGCTGACTCTAGTGGAAGAGATTTTAGTGGAAGCTTCTACTGCAGTTTGCACAGGCTTCATTTCAGGTCACTAATCACATCCTCCTCAGGCTCTCCTCGGGCTCTTGCATTGATCATCCTCCAGCTGGAGGAATTGTCTGAGAGGAAGGACATGACTGTTGTGTAGAGGTCACGTTTCTAGATTGAGGGTGGACTGAGGGAAGTTTCTGCCCTTTGGATTCAGGGGAGACCTGACATTTGGATGTGGCATGGATGTGCAAGCCTTCAGCTTTCCTTCTCTGTCATGCACATCTGCCCCCCTCCAGGCAGCCAGTTACGTTGGGAATGGAAAGAAGAGAGAGCAGAGGATGTGACGGGTGGCTTGAGCTGGTGTCTGGGTGCTGGGCAACTAAGTGTCTCTGCTGAATTAGGCTTTTTCACCAGCAGAAGACTGGTTGACTGTCCTGAGTCACCATCAGAAGTCCATGTGAAGGATTTGAGTCGACGTGACAGGATAAGAAGTTTGCCTCAAGGCAAATCTGGAGAATAAAACATTTATAGAAATAAAACATGCTTTGTGTTTCCCAGTGTTAGCTGCAGAGCCAGATTTGACAGAGCAGAAAAGCAGGAGGCTAGTGGATCTAAAAGCTTATAGTAAAGGACTATTGACATCCTTTGGTACATTTTTCTGTGAAAGTTGGAATAACACAATGGAGCATGAATGATCCTTCTGCTAAACTTACTCCAGAACCAAGCTGCCTCCTATCTACCATCTCAGCAAAAAGGCAGGTTGCTTTGGCTGGATATACACTAAGGTCCTTGGAGAGCTCATTGCTTCAGTATCCACATGAGAGGAATCTTGCTACAGAGTGGAATTCTCATACCTGAGTTAGGATTTTATTCCCCTTTCCCCACATAAATGCCTTTTCTTGGCAAGATATAGATATTTTGTGAACAAAGCTTCTTTGACTTTTTCCACTGAAGTTCATTTCTCAAAGTGACAGGGCAAAAATGGAGAAAACATGACTTTCTAGCCTGAGATTAATTAGTTATTTTCTGTTACAAATATTTTTCAAAGAATGATATGGTGTCCAATTGCTGATTGAAGTTCTCCCTCTAGCCTAGGGAATAATCACTTGTTTATATAAAGAGTGAACCTTCTGTGATCTTGGCTTCTGACTGGTTGGAAAATGCCCTCAGGAAGATGGAGATGAATGTTCAGATACAGGCAAGGGAGGGAATTGTGATTCTTGAGCAGGGGCTCTTAACACTCAGCTAGGAGGTAAGAGAAACTAATTACACTTCCTCTGATCACCCTGGTTTCTGGGATGTGGTAGAATTTAGGTTCCTAACTAGCAATATTTCTTGTGGATTTAAACAGAGGCCAGAATCTAGGCACTTGGGAAACTGAGTCCATTGGGAAGCATGAGTGCAGGATTCAACTGCACAGCAGTTGACTGATGTTGACTGAGCAGCAGACTGATGTAGCATTTAGATGTTCTGCATTTTGGGTCACAGTAGTTATATGTGCAATTAATAAGGATTTAAGCTTCTAGTTCCTCGTGTGACCCAGCCTTCCCAGCCCACAACAAGTAACTGTGGTTTGTCCTCAGGAAACATTGTTCCTTGATATCTGTCTAGTGAGGGATCAAAGACCATATCCCTGAGGTGATAGAGTTAATGGACAAATGTGTAAGGAAGAGCTCTTTTAAGGATATTAAATTACATTCACCTGTCTCACAAGAGCCCTTTATCACCTCACAGGTGAATCCTGTAATTTTTCTGAGGGCTTGTGCAGTGTCAGCTTTCCACGGAGCTGTCTGTAACTTGGACTTCTATCCAGCGACGTCACTAAGGCTGTAAAAGCAGGGAAAACTGCAGCCCTCCCAGCTTGCTAAAGGCACTGCAATAGTCAGAGCAGTTATGTGATAAATCAGTGAATGCTGTTGTGTCTGTCTGTTTTTAAGAGCGACCTGGAGCTCAGGCAGTAGCGGTGTTCTCCAGATGGCTTTTCCACGGCGTCGTCTTCCGTAACACACCAGTGAGCCACGAGACTGAGACACAAATTCCAGTGTGGGGAGGGTGTGAGTCATGAGATGGTGAGTGAAAGAAACAGCAGGATAAAAATAACAGGGCACAGTGTGATGCAGAATATTAATCTCTTACCCTGTGTTATCCCTGCTTGTATTACATACACTACTGTGTTATACCGTAGATGCTCTGCTGCTCAAAACAGATCTCTCTGTGCTACTCTGAAAGATTATGGCTCAGGATGCCAGATTGCAGGGATTTCTAATACTTGTGCCTTTAAGTTGGCTGAAAATTCTTAATCAAGAAGTAGAAAATACATAATCGAAGAGTATCAAAATGCTACCCTTTTTTTTTTTTGTATTTTTTATGAAAACATCAAGTTCAGTTAATTTACCATCAACTAAAAAGAAAATTAGTTCAAAATTTAAATTATATCTCTTTTAAAGTCTCTTTCTTTTTCCAAAATTCCTTTTTTTTTTCCTCTCCTTCTTCTTCAGGAGGGGAAAAGAAAGAAGAAAAGTATGAAAAAACTGACATAAAATTGAGCTTTGATTCTAGCTAACATGACTTAGTAGAAAAAAAAAGTAGGAAAAGTAGAATGAGTGACATCAAAAGAAAAGTCAAGTATTTTATTTTGAGCTGTGAATCTCCATTTTTCTACTCAAATCTGCCATTCTGTCCTGGTTGAGATTCATTCTGGGATCACTCACTGCAAAATCAGGACCCCTTTGAGGTTGTCTGGTTTCCAGCTCAGCCAGTGTGAGGTACAAAACCCAGTCCCCTTGGCATCTCCTATAACCACTGGAGCAAGTCAGTGATCTTCAGAGAACTACTGGGAGGTTAGAAAGCCTATTAGTTTGTTATTTTTCAATTCAGTCAGGAATCTGGGCATCATAAAGACAGCAGGAGCTTTTCCTTTAACTTCAAAGGGTGCCAGCTCTGGCACTGAGGCTTCACTGCAGATTAACACATCAAGAGCTCTTTTGATAGAGATCATGTCATTTTTATTTCAGAGTGGGGAGAAGTGTTTATTTTATTTCATACAGATTCAGTTCAAAGTCTTTCCAAAGGATTTCACTTTGGTTTCATTTTTTTTTTTTCCATATAAGTCACCTTTGGGCTTTGTCAGGACTGTGGAAAACTTTGCCAAGTTGGGGCACATGCAAACAAATGGCAGGGCAACCTTCTGAGGCAGGCAGTGAGGTGGCTGTGTGGTCCCCACTCTGCAGGGCTCAGAATGTGAGTGATCAAGATTTGTGGGCCTCTCTCTCCTCTTTGCCCTTTCAGGGCTGCCTTAGGAAGTGAAGCATTTGCACAGACACTGAAAAAAGTCATTGTTCAGTCCTCACTGATTTAAGGTCACTTGATTTAAGGCAGGTGTATGTGTAAAGTAGGGTGGTTTAGGGGTGTAGTTATGCTCAGAATAGTCCTTGCTCCCCTTCATTTCATGAAATCAATTTCTTTGATCCCACTAAGTTGAAGCTGCTTTAAAAAAATCCCTTTTTTCCTTCTTTCTTTTCTATTTTGTCTTACAGAGGCTGCCTGGGAAGCTACTTGGGAATAACTTTTCTGTTTTTAACAACTGTTCTTACTGTTATTTTTTACATTTATATTTCCATCTATTTAACTTATTCCCGTATACCAAGTCTTTTTATTTTCCAATACGTAAAGAAAAAAAAAGCCTCTTATTTTTGAAGTTCTACAAAAATGGAAATCATTGTAATCATGATCTGATGTCCTTGGAACACACTTTATTTACTATTCAATAGCCACTGTTTTTATTAGGACATTGTTTGAATGTAACTTTAAGCCCAATAAGGTTCCAGGACTAATCTCCTGGGGGAGGATATTTATGGTCCATATTTTCAGAGAGGGAGATTGGAAGTAGAAAAAGGCTTAAGTATTTAGTCCTCAGTTCAGCTCTGAAGTGGGGGGAAATCTGTGCCTTGCAAACAGTCATTTGAAGTAGTTGGTGCCACGTGCAGATGCCCAGCTCGAAGGGGCAGTTGCATTCCATGTGCTCATTCCAAGCAGAAACGTGGGCCTTGGATTGTGTATATTACTGCAGGGGAACTGACCTATTTTTCTGGAGACAAACAAAATCTACCCAAAAAATCTAATTTGCAAGAACTCAAAGAGTGGAAACAATGCTGTGGTTTTGTTGTTTGTTTGTTTGTTTGTTTTCTGGGATATTTGGTTATGCAAACAAATTGATGAGGAAGGAATTTCCAGCAGGAAAAAAAAAAACTGATGGTGCTTGGTGTCATTAAATTAATAATAATGCTTTTGAAAAGAAAGTGAAATAATGGTGCATCTTTCATAGAATCATGGAATTGTAGAATGGCCTGGGTTGGAAGGGACCTTAAACATCCTTTAGTTCCATCCCCCCTGTCATGGGCAGGGACATATTCCACTGTTTGGGTCTAAGCCATAATTTTGTACCCAGTATAGATAATGATTTTTTCTTGATATTTACTTTAGATTTTTTGCATTACAGTCTGATTGCTTTCCTCCTGCAGATCCTGACCATTAGGAAGACACTGCTGCAGAGTCTGAAACCAAACCCATCTATTCCTTGTTCTCAAGTTAGAAGTTGCTGAAAAATTTCCTTCTGGATAAATGACTGTGATGTCCCCATCAAGCACAGATTCTCAGTGAGTTGGATTTCTTCATTAGGATTGTTGAAACACTGTGCTGCTTGGAGGTTTCCCCTCCTAAAGGAATTGTGCAGCTCCACAAAAGGAGTGATAAAAGTTAAAATGCTTTGGATTCACTCCTAGGCACAAGACTTTATTATTTGAGATTTTTGTTTGGAAATAAATGAGTTCTCGTCATAGATCTTCTACCATGGTTCTTACATATCAAAATTTCTCATCATTCTGGAATAAGACTCAAGTATTTGTTCTCTTTCTTTTATTGGCATTCATCTTTGTTTATTTATTTTGTATTCTTGAGATGTGCTGCATCTCTGGAGTTTGTATTTCTACTTTTAGCGTAAAAATGCTGTACATACAAGTGTAGAATGCACCTGAAGATTAGTCTAATTTTTCATGTGACTTCGACTTGAACATTTTTCTGTTTCTGTTTATATTGCTATTTCAAATATGTGCATTACCTGTATTCTTTATGCCTTTTCCCCATCTATAACTCAATAAAATAATGTCTCCATTCTGCAGAACCATATCACGTGTGTGTAAGTGATAACCATTTTTGAATAATAATGATTGATAATTGTAAATGTGTTAATCTATATCTATATTTATATCTAATCTAGATCTACCTGTCATAGCTTGAAATTCTTCTGATGTGGGATTTGAGATGGGGGAAAAAATTAGCAATGAGTGGTAAGTTCAGTTCAGGAACTTCAGCCTTCTTAAGGCTACTTGGACTTGAAAAGTAGATTTTCCTGTTCCATAAAGGTTAATGTTCTTTATTTCAGTTCTCACCATGGCTAAGTTTAGAACTAGTATTACATGAGTCAATGGAGGGTTCAGTGAAATGAGTCAACCCATTTCATCAGGCTCCACGTGTCTTTTATGTCACTACAGCTCAGGGATAAAGAAATGACTGCAGTAAGTCCTTTGTCATAGAATATGCAAATTTCTAAGGTATGCTGGCTTAACCTTTCAGAGCTCTCAGTCATTCCCAAAGGAATATACCCCAGTATATCTGCCTGAAACAGCAAAGGCTTGGATGGACGAACCTGTGTTTTCTTGGGGAGAGCGGGAATATTTGAGGAGTTCCAATCCTACAACTCTCATTGGAAGTTAGGAAATGCTAACTTAGGCACAGCACCCAAAATTTCTGAGAGAATCCACATCCTGCTGAGCTGTTCATGGCCTTCTGGGGAATATCTGTTCTGTGGATGAGCCTAGTAAGCACCAAAGCAGCAGGTCCAGGAGATGAAGGTCGTTTTGCTCCACCACTTGAAGTAAGAACAAAAGACAAGACTCTGAAAATCTCAGAGCTTAGCTGCCTTAAAATGAAACTTTTTTTATATGAAGTAGAACCTTTTTAAAGGAATTTGCTATTTTTTTTTAATCCTCTCTGCTAAGGAAAAGAGTAACACAACCTGGGCAATCTGGGCTGATGCAAGTTTTAAGCCTTTAACTGGAGGACCTTCACCCTTGTCATGTGGTTCTTTACAGCTCCTTGGATTCTCTGTGCTTCTGTTTTGTTGGATAGATCTAGAGGTGCTCAGTTCTGTGCTGAACTATAGTTCCAGCTGACATGAACAGATGCACAAACGGATGCAGGACTGAGGCTTTAATGAGGAGATTTTTCAGTCTCTGGAACCAGGCTTTGATCTTAGAATGAACTTATCAAAATTCTGAGTGCTCTGAGCATTTGTGGACATTAAAGTCCCTCAGAGCAAGGACATGAAACCATTCAATGTCTCTTCTGCTTTGGGGAGATTCAGCTTTTTTTTGGTGTATTTGTTAGAAGAGGTTCACTGCCAGGAGAAACTTGAGGGCATTGTACAATACCAGCTTTTTACTGCTCTAATATTCCTTTGGGTCTCAAAAGTTTAGTGAAGTCAGTGGGCAATTTTCTCTCACACTCAGTGTGTTGGGAACGTATCCTTGCTGCAAGTAAGACTCCAGTTATTTACAGTTATTTACGAAACATTCAAAGAGGGAAAGACATTTCTCCTCTTTGTCCTTTTAATGCTGTTTGCCAAGCCTCTGTTCAGGATTTTAAATCCTATAAATTGCAAAGTGTCCCATTTAAATAGAATGAAGTCTGAACCAATTCAGCCTGCTCCTCTGGGGGATATTTACCACAGGAAAAGGGCAATAAGACCTCCAAGGAAACGTCTGGGATTGTGAGAGGTGACAGTGGTCATGGTGACAGGTGACTTGTCTGACTTACCTACACCAAGACTTACCTTCATCACTCAACTATTGACTGCAGTTATATTATCTCAAGTACCCAAAAATGACAGCTTCTGACTCCTCTCACATCCTGGAGGTATAGTGTAAACATACAGATGTGTCCAATCAGAAACAAGATATATTCCTGCAAACAAACAGCTGGGGCTGCCTTATAATGATGGTTTCTATTTTTAGACATCTTCTTTCATTTAGGTGAACTCCTGCTGCTGTTTTGCCAAAAGCATGTTCATTAATTTCTTTCTAGCTTCTCCCTGTCATTATTAGAGGCTAGGAAGCAAGTTTTTACCTCCTGGAGAAATTTTTTTGTTTTCACAAATTGCTTTTATTACATATGGCAAATGACCTTTCTCTTTAATCTCTTTCTTACTCCATTCTTCTGATAAATGCTGCCAGGACAGTCATGGCTTACACTGTGCACTGTTCTCACAATCCAAAGATGATGCTTCTCTTTTTACTTCAGTTGCTACTGTAACTTGTGCAGAATTTGGACAAATGCTGGCAATTGCAACATATGCACAGTAAAAAAGCCCCAGGACTTTGTGTTCTTGTTATGCTCAAGCCAGCAAAACAGCCTGGATAGAAATATTGAAAAGGGAACAGGGTGCAATCCTCACTTCAGGAAGTCCCCTAAAATTGATTGCCTGGGATCTGGAGCATATATTCTGATTCTAATATTCCTCCTTAAGTATCTGCCATAGGAGGAGTAGATTTTGGGCTGCTCCAGTACAGAATTTCTTGTTCAAGGAAGAAACTGGCAAGGATGTTCAAGCAAAGGATAATAACAAAAATGATAACAATTTGAAGAACTGTAGTCTTAGCTATGGGGACTGCTCTAGTAAAGAGTTCTATGTCTAAATGGGTCAATATTTCCATGGTAGACTTGAAAGCCCACTAAGTTGCATGCCAGGATCAAAGCACATAGGTAGCTCAACTGGATTTACTCATTCTTTGAGAATTGGGAGCTTCTGAGGATGATTTCCACCTTGGGCTGGGACGAAAACCTAAACCAGCAAATATTTCATGGTTTAAAAAGCTTGAATTTCAGACTAGGCTAATCAAATCATATTGATTTTATTTATCAGCTTGTAATTTAAAACAAAAATTATATTTGAATGAAAATATTTTCAACCTGAAAAGGGGAGCTTGCTTAGAAGTTGACTCTGTCCCTAACCAGCTCCCAGCCCTGTGCTTGGGCTTTGTGCCTGTAATTACAGGAGAAAAAGTCCAAGGCAGGCAGGAAAAACAACAGAAAAATCTAATAATAAGAAAGGTGATAGACTGAAATCCACATGGTGCAAAGGCCTGTCTGTGACACGATACTTAATCATGGGATGCGGTTCCATACCCTCGTGAGTGTGTTTGCAGCACAGAAACCTTGCAGAGCATGTGCCTGCAATATGCCCACAGCTGAACCGGCTGCCAACACTCTGCTGAACACTCAGTTCATTCATTATTATTGCTGGGTTTTTAGGAGGCAAGATGAGCAAAAATCAACATCAATCTCCAACAGATGGGACTAGAGGAGGGCAGCTGCAGGCATACGGTGCACTACATAAGGCACGTGGAATCCTCTGCCCCCAGAGCTCTGGCACTTCCGTTACACAGGCAGCAGGAAAATACAATTATCTGAATTAACTGCCCTCAAATCCCTTTGCTTTGTGCTGCCCAGTCAGAAAAATAGGCAGGACTAGGGGAACACTGAGTACAGAGGTGCAATTTGTCACGTGGCAGCGGCGGAAAAGCACATCAGTGCCTACGTGAGATGAGCCAGGGCATTCCTGTGAGCCTCCTGCCTTTTCTTTTTGTTCTTGGTATCTCATTTTATTTTTTTTTTACCTTTGAGGCTAGTAAATGAGATTAAAGCATAGGCATGCCGGAAATAAAATACAGCAGAAACATGTGTAAACAAGATTACTGGGCCAAAACAGTGCCTCTCAGCACATTAACTGCAGTGGGAGATGCACAGCTGGGGCAGGGCTTGAGGCATTTTTGCCTGGGTACAACAGATGAAGGTAGAAAATTGTAATGCTGTGCTCTGAGAGAGCTGCTCTCACCCCTGTTCATTGAGTGCAAGCAAATTGAGGGTGGGAAAGAAACATGAAGAGTTTGATTTTTTGGGGGTATTTTAATTATTCTTTCCCTCCAGTCATGTTGGATTTCCACGCCTTTAAAAGGATCTTAGTGTCATTTTGCTGTTTCTCATGCATGTACCTACATGCACTTTCCAGCACTGTGGGCCACAAGGTGTTGCCTTAGGATGAGAAATCTGATAATGACCAAACATATTTTATTGATGATAGGGAGGGGATACTTTTGGGTGGGTTCTTTGCTGTTGATTTAAAATGCTTGAGGTTGTTGCCAAGTCTGTCTTTAGTATGGTCTGAAGAGCTGTGAACCTTCAAGAGCTCTACAGGAAGAAGGGGCCATGGGAGAATAAAATTAGCTTGTGTTTAAAAAAACCCAACATAACCACATCACGACAAATCCTGCACCTTTCTGCTTGCTGGCAGAATCTCTGCTCCCTCCCACACAGCCCCAGCTGGAAAGCAAAGCTTACAGCAAAGCTTGTGTCAGTCCCTTTCCACTCACTGCTCCCTCTCCCTCCCTTCATAGGCAGCAGCAGCTGCCACTACAGCCCTCTTTTCTGGCTCTGAGGGGCTCCCTACTTATGTAATTTGCACTTATTTGGTGCTAGATTGGGGTCAGGGTGACCTTCCTTGCTGCAGAGTTAAGCAGTGAGCGTCCTGCTTTGTTTTCAGGGTGCTGAACCTGTGTCTCACCCACAAAGTAAAGGCAGAGGAGCTCTGTGCTCATGAGCTTCTGGGTTTGAAAGTACCTTTCAGGCTCGAGTTGACCCTGGTGTTTTGAGTCAGGCTAAGTTCATGGGTTGTGGGGATGTGGGAGCTCCATGTGGGAGCTCTTCTTGCATGTGACTGCCAAAATCTGGTCTGCTTTGGCAGTGGAAGTGCTGCTGCAGAGAGATTGTCTGGTGAGAATGATCCTTTATTCCCCTTCCAGGGGAAGGAGGGAATAAGTACCTCGAGGAACCTGGGATAGTGGAAGGTGTCCCTGCCCATGGCAAGGGGTTGGAACGAGATGGTCTTTAAGGTGTCTTCCAACCCAAACCATTCTGAGATTCTGTGATCTTACTGAATTATGCTGTGACCTGGCTGTGCCAAGGGACTTTAGTTTCTGTGCACAAAGACTAAATCTTAAAGTAGCTTTTGGGAAGAAAAGTGGGTAGAAGGCAGGAATTAATTTTCCTTTGCTAACCTTGGGGTCTGCACCATTCCTGCCCATCAGTGAGGTGCCTGCTAGTGTGGAAGTTAGGAACAGATGTGTGCTCCAGCAGTTAATGAAGTGTGAGTGATTGCTTCCCTTCCTGCTTAGGAAGCACAGCAGAGTGCTGGCTTCTGTGCCACAGGCAATTCTCCAGTCTGAGCAGGGATTCTAGCAAGGAGAAGAGTCAAAGAGTGAGGAATGAGCTGACCAGCCTTTGGGAACTGAAGGGGTGGCAGAAGCTTCAGTGCTATTTATATGTTAGCTCAGATCTATTTTATAAATGGACCACAGTTATAATTCCTCAGCTGTGTAGGTTACAGGTTACAGGTTTCTGTGAAGGATAGCAAATAATTTGGATTAATCTGGACAAGACAACTCACTCAAGCAGGATTTGCAAAGTGCCATTTTAAGAAAAGCATGCTCCTGAGGCATTAAAAAAATAGAAAGCTGATAAAATTGCCAGATCTCTTATATACTTTCCTATGGACTCACAAAAGTACTAAGGCACATGGTTTTATTCATATAACTCTGTGATTCAGTTTTTTGTAGAGCTGGAGGTTATTATAACTTATTAACATGGATTGTCAGGTCACTGTGCAGTAGGAGGGTTGTTGTAGCCATTTTGAAAGAGCTTCAAGGTTTCAGTAGTTGACCAGATATGAGTAACAGAAAAAAAGACCAAGGCTTAGGTGGCCAGGGGCATATCATGGATGTTGAGTTCCACATGGAAGCTCCCTCAAGATTTACAATCATTTTGAATACACTGGAGCCAAGATATCCATATAAGCACCTCATTGGGAAGTCACAAACAAGACTGAGGGAGGAAAAAATCCCACTGCTGGTGAAGAATTCTCACACCACAATCTGATTGTGCTATGTGCTGGGATTCTTTACTGTTATATTCCATGAGTTTTGTAGAATCCCGGGGTCTTCAAATGGTTTGGGTTGGAAGGGATCTTAAAGATCATCTTGTTCCAACCCCCTGCCATGGGCAGGGACACCTTCCACTATCCCAGGCTGCTCAGAGCCCCATCCAACCTGGCCTTGAACACTTCCAGGGATGGGGCAGCCACAGCTTCTCTGGGCAAGTTTCTTTCAACTCTTTCTCTCCTTTACTCTGCACAGCTCAGACTGAAAAGCAAATAGGATGCAGGAGCAAACCCTTTCCTATCTGATTACAGGAAGAATTGCCTTTGTTCTGTGGTACATTATGAGAATGATGTACTAGAAAACGAAACTCTCCCTTCAAAGCCTTCCCAATGCCATTCTCCATCCTATGTTGTGCATACCTGGGCCCCACTGGCACTGCCTGGCTTTGTAGGTGGAGAATTCCCAGGCTCAGCACCACACCCAGGGGAGCCTCTGGGTTGCTTTGGCTTTGCTTGATTTTTCCATGCCCTTTGTGCTTCATTAGTGTGACAGAAAAGCAGCCTGCTCCCTGCCTGTGTCTGTCATGCATAGATAGAGGAAAAAGGAAAGATCTCAAATGTTGAGGGACATGTTTTTCTCAGTAGTTTTTTCCAGCCTGCTTTGCCAGACTGGCATTCCCAGGCAGCCTCCGTTGGAAATCACCACAAATAAAGCCCGTGGTGAAAACCTTCAAAGTACAAATAACCAAGAAGACACTGAGTCCAACAGTTCATAGCTGTCCAAACTTTTCTTCACTTAAACTGGGGGTTTGTTAGGCATGGTTTGACATCCTCAGAGAAAATGCTCTAATAGATTTCTTTTTTTTATTTAAAGCATTTCAATACACCAGGATGCAGTTCTGGACAGAGGCAGCTTTTATCACTTACCTTTGATCATCTAACAGGTTTTCTGTGTGGGATCTGTCTATATGCATTGCTGGTAAAACAAAATCTCTTGCCTTCCACTGAGATGAACACTTACCCTATTACAGTGTCCTGAAGAACTCCATGGTGAGCTTTACCATTCTCTGGATTTGTGCTGGTACAAATAAGAAGAAAAACTTCTCCTCACAGCTTTCTTTATTCACAGTATAAGGAGTTCCTAAGAATAAAATCTAGCTAAGTGTCTCCTGGCCTACCCTCCAAAAAATGAAGCTGAAGCCTGAAAGGGTCTTTACATTGTGGGTGTCTAGTGGAAAAATTGATCATTTTTGTTATGATTCTCAGAGTTTCAGGATAGGCACAAGGGAAAGTCATCCTCTGGAGAGCTGTGGTCCAAGTAAAAGCAGAAACACATGAAACAGTATGGATGGGATATGGGATAATAATAATAAAATCTTTTGCCATAACTGAAGGCCAAGAAGATGTGATCACTGATAAGCAGGTGAATCAGGTGGAAATGAGGTAAGAATATTCTCTTCTTCTCCCCTTTGACACAAGGCAGGTCTATTCTGAAGGAGACACTTTGATTAAATGGAAGCTATTTTCAGGCTACATAACACTTCCCTTTCTCAGTATAGAAGTGAGCAAAAGATGTGTCTCAGCAAGTAAATCCACCAAATTTCTAAAGGAATAGACTGCTAACAATAGACTGCTAATAGCCTTAGAAAGAAGGTATGAAAGCTTGGAGAAAGAAGGCTTGTAGAAGGTTGTACAGTGGGGAGGAAAGTAATAGGGACTGATTGTAAAATGAAAAAAAGTAACTGAAACTCCAAAAATTCAGTGTAGTGAACTGGATTGTATCATGCATGTCTTCATAGAGAGTACTCAAGTGCCCAACTTGTGAATCATAAAAATAGGCAAATAATGTTTAATACTGCAGTTCACAGGTGATGTTATATCAGCAGTGAGATCCTTTCAGCTTTTTAAGAGAAAAACAATGTGGGCTTGTGAGTGCCTTGAAAGCCACCAAGCAGACTGCCGAATCAGCACTAACTTATCCTGTTTGATACCAAAACTGCAAACAGCTCCTGTGAATTGTGTCAGTCTCATACTGAGACTGAGATCTCTTGGCTGGAAAGGTTCTCTAGAGGTCTGGAGTTCAGCTTCAAAGCAGGACTCCTGTCAATGCCAGAGCAGATCAGCTGCAGCTGCTTCTACTCAAGCCTTTAAAACCTCCAAGGGTGGAATTTCAAAGGCTTTGCTCCAGGGCTGCACTTCCTCGTGGTGAAACACTCCTTCATGACCAGCCTGACCCTCCCAAAATCTGAGTAAGTTTGGGGTGAAGTGAAAATCACCCCACATTTCTGTTTCTTTAAGCTTTGCTCAATCCTATTGTTTAAAGGCTGCTGGAGTTCACAGTTTTCCATGGCATCACTCTATTCCAAACTAACTTCCCACCATGCTGCCATAGTAATTACCTTTGTCACGAGATGCTCTGAATTAGGCAGCATTATGGTCTCTCTGCTTTGTGTCTCTGTTAGTCACAGAACAATGTGTGCAGGAGAAGGGGAGAGAGGGAAAATTTGCACCAACAAATATTCCATGGCCAATTGATCCATGTGAATTTTAAAAGGCTGATGCTCCCACTTTCTTTCATAGAGTGGATTGATTTCATCAGCTTTTTCCTTTCTGTAAAATGCCTGACTGAAGTGATTTTAGTATCTCTGCTGATAATATTTCCAGTGAAAAAGCTGTAGGATGTAGGAATTTTCCATGGACCTGTTGTCTGAAAGAGCCATGGCATTGAGAGCAGTTTTCATGATGTTTTCTGAAAGAAATTGCAAAAAGTACCTTCACTCAAGGGCCATATTACCTGTATAAACACTTCTTAAAAGTCTAGAAATAATGTAAAGACATCAGACCATTCCAACAAAAATTTCTGATTGTGAGGCACAGTGTGGGTGACTTAAAAAACACAAACTGGTTCCAGGAAGGCTTTTGATTTTTTCCTGATGTAGCTTGATGCATAATAGCAACTTATAGACAGTCATTTTTTCCATCACTTTGGAAATTCCTAATTCTCAATTATTTTTAAAATTTTTTTCCCTTTATATTTTGTCCAAAATTTAGAACAGAATTAAAAATATTTAATGAAAGGAAATGAAAATTTTGAAAGCTCAAACTAAAATGTTTTATAAGTCTGCAAATTTTTTTTCTTATCTGAAATGAGTATATGAATACATGAGTGAAATGAGTGTCTGAATAGAATACATATGAGATTTTTGTTACACCTGAATTATATTATTTGTATTAAATGTCACAGAAACCAGGTAAGAAGGTGAAACAAAACTTTGGGCGAAATGTCTTCATTCATATAAACCATGTTATCCAGCAGAACACTTCTAATTTTTTTCACTATTTCTGCTCAAAATGGCACGAGACATTTCATGTCTCAGGAAGTTAGAGACTGAGAAAACTACAGTGATGTCAGGACAGAGACTGAGAGTAAATAAGGTCTGGATTTATTCTTCTGTGGAAGATTATCTGGTCTGATGTGTGTGGTTAGCTTTCTGTGGCTCACATCCAGGATCCCCATCACCCTTTTGGAGGCTTTCCTCTGTCCTCGTGCTCTCAGAGCATCTCCAGAAATTCATTGGAAGCCATGGAAAAACAGGTCCTGCTCTAAACATGCTGATCTAACCCTGTGCTGGAGGAGTGGTGTGGAAATATGAGACTATTCTCCTCACAGATTATTCTTCATATTTCATCATTCCCTTCCAGATATACCCTAAATTAGAATGAATAAACAGCCCATACCTCAAAGTGTGTTTGTCAATGCAATAGTACAAGCAGCAAAAGTGGAAAACAGATGAGACTTCTAGTAGAGTTAAGAATAATGAATAGGATTAAAAAAATACCAGCCCTACTGAGGTAGCAGCTCTGGTGTGCTTCACCCTGGTGTCACAGCCCTTGTGTTTGCTTCTCTATGGACAGAAAGCTTATTGGGGTTTAAGGCTTTTATCAGGACTTCAAATTTTATTTTGTTATCTCAGATAACACAGAACATAAATTAGAGAAGTAATAAAATTTTCTTTCAGTAGCATTGATCAAGTTTGGACCTCATGTTGTTTTGAGTTCTAACGAGTCAGAAAAATTACCTTGATCACAAAATAAGGCACAGAAATACCTTTACTATACATAAATTAAGATAAAATTGTCTGATTGCATCTCATTTCCTTAGGTAGCTGAAGGTTAAAACAGTCTGGGACGAGGACAGTGCTCTGATAGTGAACACTGTTTATGCAGGCAATCCCATCTGCAACAGCTCCAGTTTTCCCCAAAACCCTAGTCTTTAAACTTTAGTAAATTTGAGAACATTTTCTACCCTAACCCTTCTTAATGTCCTTCAAAATACTTATTTTTCTATTGATTGTAATTATTTATCATTTCTTCTTAAAATGTAAGGAAAAATTTTTTTTTAAATCTATTGATTGTGTTTGTTGCCATATTATTTTATCCCAGGAAGTTTCCCTGACTATGTGGAATGTTCTTTATTTACTTGTTGCATTTCATACTTGGCTATTTAAGAAAATAATCTTTCCATCTATGGCTGTTGAAATTTAGATTGTGGTTCCCTACTAATGTCTGGTGGTCAAGGTGGCCCAACAACAATTATATTTTTTTTTACGTGGGATTAAATTTAGATTTTTCTCCACCCTAACATTTACCTGATGGTGTGCAAATACAAAATGAGTGTGAAAGACCACAGAGTTACACTCGTCTAAGTGCAAATAAATGCCCAGAGTAAGGACCAGGGGAAGAACTTCTCTTTATTTGTCACATTTAGAAAAGTTTAAGCTCTGGTCTTCAGATAAGCTCAGTTCACATCAGGTGAGTGGCAGAAGATTCCAGGCCAAAGAAATTGAAGTGATCACCACATGAAGAAAACTTGACCTGACAAAACCAAAAATGTGCCCTCACATCAGCTGCAGGATCAGTGCCCTCAGTGGTCTTTCCCCTTTCTCTCCAGTGATTTGCTTCATGCACCATGAAATGTGCATTAGTTTGACAGCCAGCAGAGCACTGAGAAATGGAAAACAAATATTCAACATGTAAAATTTTCCACTCACTGGGTTGACCTGGCAAAGTTTTATCCTGTACGTGGTCTTTGAATTCAAAAACCATGAAATTACTTCAAGTGAAAAAAAAAGGGGGGTGGGTTCAGTCCCTGTATGGGGCATTCAATTAAGAGTTGGGCTTGATGATCCTTGTGGAGTCCCTTCCAACTCAGAAGGGTGAAGTCTGTGGTTGCTTTCCTTTCTCTCTTGCCCAGTGTTCTTTGCTCACAGAACTCTCTTAACCAGAACTCAGATGCTGAAAACAGAGCAGTAGAAAATTTGCTTCTGATCACATGCAGTCAACTCTGTTTGCTCCTTGTCTTGCTTGAAGATAAAAGGTTTTCCTAAAAGCAGCTGCCTGGCTAAGAACAGAACATGGAGAGCTGAAATTCCAGGGATTAAATTGGATTTTCCCATGCAAGAGCATGGATACAGTGAGATACATGCCAGTCTGTTTACTCCTCTGTAGAGTCCAGTGAATGCAGCTTCAAAAGCTCACAGATAGCTCACATACCAGGAGAAGTAACTTCTCAGTGATGAATCCATACTAAATTTATCTCAACTCCAGAGCAGTAGTTTATAGTGCTATAGTTTGCAGCAGTTTATGTTTTAAAAAAGAACCTTCCTTCTTTGCCTTCTGAGACTTAAGTTTCACTTGGGAAACTTCTCTCCACAGCTCTTTTTTTTTTTCCTCTTNTTTTTTTTTTCCTCTTTCAAGTAAAATCATGAGCTGCTGAAAGGTCCCAATTTAAGTTCTGTGGGACAGCAAGGCTCTCCAAATGGTCTCTGCAGGAATGACTCTTGGCAAAGCCAACACGCCTGCATTTTTATTTGGTTTCCTCTGTGAGGGTGAAATTCCCACTACAAAGACAGCCAGGGGCTGGAGAAGGAAGATACTATATAGTCCTGGAAGACTAATAGTCAAAACATTAATAACCTTAAAGTGATGGAATACAGAACCTAATGGATGCACAGGACAGACAGGAAGGACTGCAAGATGTGGGGATACAATGAGAAAGGCAGACGAAAAGAAGAGTACGATGGACATTGTATTTTGCTCTGTGGAAGAGTCCATGTAGTCAGGAATGTCATCAAAAGGAAATCTGTGTGGGTACAGGATATAAAAAATAATTAGGAAGAGGCCACCTAGCCAGATAACACCATTATGGGAAATCTGAAATAACTGCTCTGCAGTTTAATTTCCCAGTGAAACAGGTGGAAGATGTGGAGGATTCATAATCAGAGAGGTTTCTCAAGTTTCAGAATGTTAAGTTGACTATAGAGAAAGGAACCTGCCATCACACTGTGTATACAACTGGGCTGATATGTCTCCGATATGGTGTTTTGGGGGTGTTTTTTTGTTATTTTAAATAGCTGTCAAATATATTTTCAAAAATGAGTACCCAATACTAATAGCTGGAATGCAAAATGGCTCTACTTACTTTGCTCTGAGACATTAGCCTGGAATCAGGTCACTGTGAGTGGTCCTTTTCAGCCCATGACGACTCATTGTTCCCTCTTCCTCCAAGTCCACTAGATGGATTTTGAAGCAGATGCTAAAAAGACATTACATATAGGCCTAAGGTATTCCTTTTCACATATTTGATATTTCAATGTGTAGAACAGTTTGGGTGGTTCTAGGATGCTGGGAAACTTGGTGGTAAAAATTAATTTAAAAATAAATGGTTTATTAAGGAACTATTGTCAATAGTTTCTCTCTGAAAAAAAAAAGAAACCCAAGGGGATTCTTTTGTTGCTTCTGAAGACTCTAAGAGGAACTTGTAGGCTTTAGGGATGTGGATAGATTTCATACAGGTGTCCATTCTGATATTTAGGTCTGTCCAACTCATGTCTGAGCCAAGTGGCTCTTGGAGATCATGGTAGGAAATGTACATAATGTAATCCAACCATACCCTTGATCCATACCTGCATCAAGAGGGTGGTGTGATATTGGAACAGGCTGCCCAGAGAAGCTGTGGATGCCCCAACCCTGACAGTGTTCAAGGCCAGGTTGGATGAAGCTTTGAGCAACCTGGTCTATCACTTCTTTCTGGGGAGAACCATTCCATCCCTGGATGTAATTTTAGCAAGGAAATGTGTATGCACTTAAACTCATATAATTGATGATTTTAATATAACTGCAAGTTAGAAAGGGACTGGTGGAACAATGTTTCATTAGAAACAGGCCAAAAAGCTGCACTGGGCTGCAAATAAACCATGGATTTGCAAAAGGAAGAAAACAAAACAAAATCCTGGTGGAAACTCAATACCGCTGACCATGTGTGTGAGATTGCCTGTTAAAGCCAGAAAAGAGGGAAGATTGAACTGATGTGAAGGTGACCTGAACTGCTCCCCTACCCTTTTATGCTGTCCCATGTGCCAGAGGAATAATCCAAGATAACTGATTGATGTAACAACTTCCCTTATTCATTTTAAAAGGAAATAATGACCTGTTAGTTGCATTTAAATAACAAATACTTACAGTCTCAAGATCTTAAGGGCTGCAATATTTGTACAGAGGAAACCATCCTTAGTTTATTGATGAAAAGAAACAGATGGTCTTTCCTTTATGCACTAATCTTCCTGTATGTTTCAGAAAATTAAGGTTTGGGGACTGGAGTTGGGGGGATGTGTGGGTGAAAGCTTCTGGGAGAGAATATTCAGTAAAAATCACTTCAAGTAGGTTCACTAAAAATGATTTGTCTTTTTATGGATCAGTAGCTTGCAGGATGATCACCTATTGATTTCCTGGAAAAGTAACACTTTAACAGTTTTCTATTATGTGACCTTTTTCTATCCATCTCCTCTCCTGCTGTTCCCAATTTCAAATGGGCTGTACTGTGACAGAGCAATGTTTTCTCTGATGCAAGTTCTACTGTGGTTCAGTACTGAAGTACTCTTCACTTCAGGGTGAGGAAGGTAGGTTTTAAGAAAACCTGGGATTTATTCTTACTCTGCTTCCTTTGTGCACTTGAGATGAAAGACTTCTAGAAATAAATTGAGAAAATGTGTATCTGAAGAAATTGGGCACTTATGAACTAACTCCTGTCTAATATGTTTATTATCATGTAATGCTTGATTTATCTTATACAAGTAGAATATCACATTTCCAGTGACCATACAGGGAGACTTTTCTGAGTGAGACTTTAATCTGTTTCCTAAGTTTTGAGTTTGTGATGGAGTTTTTGGTTGGTTGTTGGTTTGTTTTGGCATTTTGACATGTGGCTTCTTTAAAGAACTGTCCTTAAGGTCCCCTCTGACACCCATAGAATCACAGAATCATTAAGGTTGGAAAAGACCTCCAAGATCAGTGAGTCCACTGAACTCCACCTTGTCAACTAAACCATAGCACTGAGTGCTGTGTCCAGTCATTTCTTGAAGACTTCTAGGGATGTTGATCCACCTGGAAAGCCCATTCCAATGCATGACAACTCTTTTAAATCCACTCAAAGTATACTCAGGTTTGCATTAAGAAATAGAAAACTGGCCAGAAATTAGGGAATCTGAAGGAGCCACTATCCCTGGAGGTGTTTAAGAAATGACTGGATGTGGCACTCAGTGCTCTGGTCTGGTTGACAAGGTGGGGATTGATCACAGGTTGAACCCAATGGTCTTGGAGGTCTTTTCCAACCTTTATAATTCCGTGATTGGAGATCCACACACTGTATGTCTTGCAATACCCCAGTACAGGCAAGGGGAACTTAGTTCTTACACAGATGTAGGTTGGCAAGCTTAAATAGGGCAGCAAGTAAATCTGTTGGGTGCAGCATGACTGACACTGAGTGCTCTAGCAAGAGGGGTGTGCAGGTTGTTTTGCTGATAAATATGCCATATTAATCACTGCAGAAATGTTCCTAGTCTCTTCTATGAGTAGCAGCTGTTCACCAACCTGTTAAAAGAAGGATGAAAGCCCATGTGCCTCTGGAACTCCCCTGAATGAAAGAGGGAGAAAAAGAATTTCTATACTTGGAGCTTGACAGAGCTGGAGGTAAAAATCTGAAATGGGGGAAAGTGACAAATTTCTCTCAGCAAATTTAGAAATGAAAGGAAATTAAAAACACTTGAAAGCTGAAATTACTTGCCTATCTGCCCACAGGGCAGAAATATGAAAGCTACTGGGTGGAAAACCAGAGCAAATTTTCTGCTATATTTTGGTATCCTCTTTTTCTTTTTTTTTTCCTGAGCACATTTCTGACTTTTCACTACATGTGCAGGAAAAATGAGAGTCTGCAGATTTCTATGGTCTCAGGAGTTTGTTTCCTTAAGTGTTCACTGAACATGATGATGTGAACTTCATGAAAGTTATCCTTAGGATTTTAGAGAAACACTTTACACTTTTCCACCCTCCTGGTTTTAAAGGAGAAGTGATAGGAGGAATTGGTTAGTTCAGTTGTGGTGTGATGCTGCATCACAAGCTGATCAGGTTTCTTCTCTATTTTATATGATGAGGCATTACAATGCCTTTGAAGCAGGTTACAACATGCAGGTGCACAGATCATGACTCTTGAATTAGTGTTGTAATGGCAAAGCTCAGTTTTAAGGGCCTTTGCAAAAAGTTGACCAAGACTTGCTTTTCTCAAATCCAGCTTAAATCAGTGTGTTGTGCTACACTGTGGTTGCCTTTGTTGCCAATTCTAATGAAAAACATTTGCAATGATATTTGATATAGCCTGCTAATGTTCTGGAGAGGTGGAAGGTAAAGGTTGGTGTGGGGTTTCAGTTAAGTGATTTCATAAATTAACTTTAATGTGACCTGTAGTTCCTTTGCCAAATAATAGGTTAGCAAATGAATTTGAATATGTATTATCTGAAAGATGAAAGCTAATGTTAGCATCTGAATGGGACCTGGAAACCTGACAGGTTTTTATTGAGTTCCAGTCTTATTATTTGTGGTGAATAATTCATGCTATGGCAGAAAGACTGTATAAGGAGACATGAGACAAAACCTGACATTTACCTCACCCCATTTACACCTTAAAGTGTGTATTCACATAGAAACAAGACTCAAAACCTAATTTTCCTAAGGGTTCAGTAATTCACAGTGTCTTGATGCAGCCTTCCACTTAGGGATGTGGAGAAGACCCACAAGAAGACAAAGGGTACGAGGCAAAAATGCCAGTGTTTGAAGTTTAGGGGAGTATGGTTTCCTACATGGGCAGCACTCCACTGTACAGGGAGTTTTTCATGTGCCAGGAGATTTGCTTCCTGGATGTGATATTATTCCATCCTGGATAGCAGATAGGTGAGAACAGACACAATGCAAACGTGGGAAGAGCACATTTAATTCAATATAGTGTTGAGTATAATTTTAGTACATAGTTGATGCATATGTTTTTCCCAATATTTTTGCAGGTTAAAATAGCAGAGTGAATTAATCATAATCATAGAATATCCCGAATTGAAAGGGACCCACAAAGGTCGGTGAGTCCAACTCCTGGCCACGCAGAGATCAGCTCCAATAATCCCACCATATCCCTGAGTGCATTGTCCAAACACTCCTTGAGCTCTGTCAGCCTTGGTGCTGTGCCCACTGCCCTGGGGAGCCTGGTCAGTGCCCAACCACCCTCTGTATGAAGAATCTTTTCCTAATATCCAGCCTAACCCTCCCCTGACACAACTCCAGACCATTCCCTGGGGTCCTGTCCCTGGTCCCCACAGAGCAGAGCTCAGGGCCTGCCCTTCCTCTTCCCCCCTCGAGGAAGCTGCAGATGTTTTGAGGTTTTCCTTCAGTCTCCTCTTCTCCAGGCTGAACAATCCAAGTGACCTCAGCCCCTCCTCATAAGGCTTTCCCTCTAAACCCACTATAAACTGGGAACATGATCAGAACAGACCCGTGGAAAGAAAAAGATTGTCTTTTCCTTCTGCTTGTGGAACACGATGACAAATGCTTTTACTAGGAACTAAGCTGAGATCACAGACTTTCTTTTCAGAGCATGCATCAAGCAGGAGGAGACAAGTACCTTGTTCTGATTCAGTTTTGACCTCACTTTGAAATCTGTGGGGCTCAATGACCGTTTTCAGGCCTATTTAGCTTTTCAGCATGATGTATTCTGTTGCAAATAACCTCCTGCTTTCTGGATATCATTTAGTGCAGAATTATTTTTTTTTTGTAGTGAGATCAAGGAAAGGAAATGCTATTAAAACACAGAAATAATGGATTCCTTGTTTGAAAGTATCTGCTGAAACTGATGCTGTGACTGAGACCGGTTTTTTATTCAGAAAGTAGAATGTCAAATTAAACACAACTCTATTGATACACCAAGAGAATGGTTCTTGGTATAATGCCAACATCAATAATTTTAAAGGGGAGACAGCAGGCTAAAAGGCATGGCTGGCAGCAGTTTTAAAATATTTGTCCTTGGTGGGACCAGAGACTGTTTCAGTTTAAATTTAGATTCCAGAGAAAACTAACATCTCAAAGGGCATATCATAAAACTTAGTGGTTTATTTATTACAAACCAGATCAAACAAGATACAATAGAATAAACATTTATTGGTTTTAAAATACTGTAATAATGCTTTAGTCAGAGTGAGTTGATTCAGTTCACAGTGGGTGAGGATTTAGCAGATTGAGGGAGGGGATTCTGCCCCCTCAGGTGAGACCCCACCTGCAGAGCTGCCTCCAGCCCTGGGATCCCAGCACAGGAAGGACATGGAGCTGTTGGAGCGAGTCCAGAGGAGGCACCAAGATGATCCGAGGGATGGAGCAGCTCTGCTGGGAGGAAAGGCTGGGAGAGCTGGGATTGTTGAGCCTGGAGAAGAGAAGGCTTTGGGGTGACCTAATTGTGGCCTTGCAGTCCCTGAAGGGAACCCACAGGAAAGATGGAGAGAGACTATTGACAAGGGCCTGGAGTGACAGGACAAGGGGCAATGACTTCACACTGACAGAGAGTGGGGTTAGATTGGATATTAGGAAGAAATTCTTCCCTGGGAGGGTGGTGAGGCCCTGGCACAGGTTTCTCAAAGAAGCTGTGGCTGCCCCATCCCTGGAAGTGTCCAAGGCCAGGTTGGATGGGGCTCTGAACAACCTGGGATAGTGGAAGGTGTCCCTGCCCATGGCAGGGAGGTGCAAAGATAAGAGCTTTAAGGTCCCTTCCAACCCAGTCCAATAGTCTCTCTCCATCTCTCATTTTGAAATCTGTCAGTGTCTATGAGCATGTGGTATGTTCTAGACAGTTCCACATGATGAAGAGAAGAAATTGAAATGGACAGATTCTGTCTCAGTTATGGTTCATCTCTTTGTGATTTATCTCAAAAAGGAAGCAGGTCCTGTGTGTGGAGGGCAGACAAAAGGTCTCCAAGCAAATATTAGCTATTAAAGTCTATTGAGTGGAAATCTGCCTGTAGTTTATTGAATGGTCATTCACTTAAACAGTTAAGGCAGAACCTATTGCCAGTGGGTGATCTAAACGTTTTCTGGCAGATCCTGAGAGAAATCAATATGACTGAGGTTTGTGAAAAAAAAAAACCCAAACCAAACCCTTTTTAGTTTACTCAGCCTTCTCCAACCAGTAGTGGACAAGCCAGGGATGGAGCAGAGCACCAACATGGGCTGAGCTGCACATGAGCGGCACTGCTGACAAGTACCTGGGGTAACACAACTTGTCCAAATAAGCAAAATAAATTGTATTGTGACTTCCTGCTGCTCCTACTGCTGCAGCCTGCTGTTTTTAATACAGAGAACATATTGCACAGGTAGGGAGCTCATCTCTGGGATAGAGAGAATGATGTCCTTGGATACAACATAGATAACTTCAGTCTTTGGGACCAAGTCCAACAGGACTGTGAGGTGCAGTGGATGTTTCTTCTTACCATTACTGGATAGTTTATACTTCTCCAAGGAATAAAATAAGCAATCATTATCCTTTCAGAGCTAGTGCAAGACTTTCATGCAAAATGCTTTTCCAAATAAATTGTGTCAAATTTTTGCCAAAATGGCTGGGGAAGACATTTCTACAACTGTTCTTAGGAAGACAGTTTTCAAGTGGGGATTCTTGGAGAAACTTATTGCCTAGTAGCTCTCTTATAAAGAATTTATTTTTAATTTGATGTCCCTGTATTTTGGGGGAGAAAGCTGTTCTAGTTGTTTCTAAGAGTGCTGCAGAAGAGTTTTTAGATTGTACCATTTGCTTTCATTAATGTATGAACTGGTTACAAATGATCTCTCATTCCCTGATACTTCTCAGGCAATTTAAAAAATACTAACTTAACTACATCTAGCCTTTGCCTAATCAAATATGATGACAAATGCTATTTTGGGAATACTACATGATTGTTAGAGGTGACTTACCCCAATGCACAGGTCTAAGAACTTACATTAGACTGCAGGATCAACCCTTGAAAAAGAGGATATAAATTGCACCTCCAATGTAGACTTGGCCTGTGGTAAAGCATCTATTCCTTCTCTAGTATGTTTCTAGGGGGTTTAAATACAAAGCATGGTGATGGAGTTGAATCTTATATCCTTTGGTCATTCCCCTGAGCTGTAGAATCATAAAATCCTGGAATTGTCTAACTTGGTCTTGAACACTTCCAGGGGTGGGACATCCACAGCTTCTCTCTCTGGGCAACCTGTGCCAGGGCCTCACCACCCTCACAGGGAAGAATTTCTCCCCAATATCCAATCTAACCCCACTCTGTCAGTGTGAAGCCATTGCCCCTTGTCCTGTCACTCCAGGCCCTTGTCAATAGTCTCTCTCCATCTTTCCCGTGGGTTCCCTTCAGGGACTGCAAGGCCACAATTAGGTCACCCCAAAGCCTTCTCTTCTCCAGGCTCAACAATCCCAGTTCTCCCAGCAGAGCTGCTCCATCCCTCTGATCAACTTGGTGCCTCCTCTGGACTCGCTCCAACAGCTCCATGTCCTTCCTGTGCTGGGCCCCCAGGGCTGGAGGCAGCTCTGCAGGTGGGGTCTCACCTGAGGGGGCAGAGGGGCAGAATCCCCCCTCCCTCACCTGCAAGAGTCATATCAGTCCTCAATCATATCTTTTTTGACCACCAGTCACTTTATCTCACATATCGTGCCTGGACTGCTCATTAAAACAAGAGTTTGAACCAGTGTCTGAAGCTCTAATGATTGCAGAAAGGATACTTTTTCAAGAACACGTGCTCAAAAATTATTTTAATGTCCTAATTTTCATTCAAAATGGAAAAGAAGGAATCTAATCATGAATCTTTTATGCTCTCAATTTAAATGAACCCTGTAAAACACAAGGTGTGACTGTATAAATCATGAAGAAGGAAATGTATGTTAACTTTCCAGCGATGAAATTTGAATAGATTTTTATAATAATGGTGTCTTCATGTTTACTGAAAAAAAAAGACATTGCCTACTTGCTGCAATAGCTGTGTAGTCCCAGTGGAGAAGCTATGTCTTGGATAAAGAACTTCTTCCTGTGCAGCCACAAAGTTCTGGAATCTTTCACCTCCTATGTCATGAAATTACTCTACAAAGGCATAAATTTTAAGGAATTCTCTAAGACTGTCATTAATTTGTGTTCTTTTCTAACCCTATGTAAAAACTTGTTTGCTTCTACCTACTGCTGGAACCAGAATTTCTCTTGGAAAATTTTAAATATCCATAGCCTCCTGCCAGGTCACATCAAGTCATTCAGCCTTTCAAGACACAACATCAGCCTACACAATGTGACATGCTTGCTGCATCGTGTCACAAATCTTCAGGGATATTATAGTTTTTTAATAAATGATTGTGGAAGTTACCATGGTTACAAACCCCCTTTATTCTGTTGAGAGTTGAAACATTCTTTTAAATATTGACTAAACCACTCTTTCAGCAACAACACAAGTGTTTCAAACGTGCTTCTTGTTGAGTTTTGCCAATGGGGGAAATCCCGGCGTATTTCCCTGGTTTTTCTTTTTAATCAGCTGTAACTTCTTTCCTTGGGATAAATATGAAGAAAGGGATTTTGTTGCAATGTAAATAACAACGAAGAGGACTAGAAAGAAGTGCTGCTCAGCTGCTGTAGATCAGGGTGACCCCAGTTTACACATAGACTTGAGAAGGTTGAGGTGTGTGTGGGTTAGAAAGGGGCAGTGCCCTGTGAATCCCAGCTGTCATTCCTCATCAGGAATTTGGAGTTTTGCAATGCTTCTCCTTCTTTATCAGACATATTAAGGTGGAACAACTTGTCAGGAAACCTGCTCTGCCCTGTGCTGAGCAGTGGGACAAAGAAGCTTCAGTTCTCACCATGATACTGGTGGGGGTTTGCAGGTTTTATTGATGGAAGTGTTTTGCATCATTCTGCAGGTTCTAATGATGGTGCACTGCAATTTATATAATGAATACAAAAGGGAGAAATAATGCAAAATATCAACTTTCTGAATAGGAAGACAACTTTCCCTCCTGCCTGTGTGTGAGGTACTTGGCTGAACACAGGACTCACCATTCTTACTCAAATTTGACCTTCTTGTCCAGACTTCTGCTTCTGAAGGTGTCCAGCCCTGGGAAACGAAAAACTTTTCCAAGGGAAATGAAAAACTTTGAGGCAGAAGGATGTGGACTATGATTCCCCACCTGCCTTCTCCTGATAGCTCACTGTCAGGTTACCACTGATCACTACTAAGGAGAGACCTTAAGGCAGGTAATTAAATAAAATTGAAAGGGATCTATTTTTGTTTCTCTTTCTGTTTTCCCCTCTTACTTCCTCCTCATACCTTTTTTCTTTCTCTTTCCTGACTGCAGAGATCTTTATTTTTAGTAGTCTTGGTGTTCTTCCCTAGGAAGTCCCAAAGTCTGACAGTCTTTCTAAGAAAACTTGTGTAACTCTCCCCCAGACTTGCAGCCAGATGTTGGGAGTTTCAGGATCTGTAGTGGAATGCAGCCTGGGAATGTAACCTCTGCAGGAAGAAGGTAATTTTCTCTTGAGTTTTGCTGGTCACAAAAGCAAAGACACATCTGGGTTAATCTTCCCTGTAATTCTGGAATATGCTATGGCCACTCTTACTGGGTTGAAAGGAAGAAAATCCTAATTACTGTTGCCTTCTTAATTTTTATTTGCTCTTAATTATTTACAGAATCACAGAATATTCTGGGTTGGAAGAGATCCAGATAGTTTAATTTCTGGATTGTATTGAAAAATTGATCTTAGTTTTAGCTAAAGTACATCACTTTATGCCAAGTTTCTTTGCTTGCTCTTTTAGTTCATATTCTGAATATTTCCCAAAAGTAATGAATGGGAAATTTGTTGGAATTTGATCAGATGCTTTAGATACTCTTTATCCTAATTATCTAATATCTGTATTATGAGATGTGAAATCTAGGAATTGAAAAAAAAAGGAAAGAATTCTATCACTCTTTCCTATAGGAATTTTGCATAAACTACTTTTATACATTACATTATTTATTATATATAATTACTATTCTAATATATTATTTATGAATATTTTAACTACATTTACTTTTGTATATACCCATTTTGAAGTGATTTCCTGTATTGCTAGGAAAATTACTAGAACTAATTGTTAGAAAACTAGCAGTTGGCAGGATGTAAGAGTTTTGAAGGACAATTTTTCCCAGAAAAGCATCCACATTAGGAACCCTTTTTTTCCTGTTCTTCCTCATTTTCATCATAAAAATGAGACTTTGTGAATCACTGGGGGTGATGGCACCTCAAAAGGTCAATGAAAGTGATGCAAATAGTTTAAAATGAGAGGGAAGGATAATGCTCTAGATTTTTCTCCCTTGGCAGTCTCCTCAGAGTGGGTTTGAAAGGACCATTTTTAGTTGGTTTCTGTTCTGTGCCAATTGCATCTCTTTATAATCCACCACCTGAAGTCTTTTAGCTTCTGTAATTTTTGCTGTCCATTTCTGAGGGAAACCTAGATGGGCCAAATTTATACCTTATACCTACTCTATCCAGGTATGCAGGGTTTTAAGACTATGGATTTAAGTATCTGCGAATTGCAAAAAAAAAGAGAAATGTTATCCTCCATCATCTGTGGTGATAATCAAGGTTATCATCAATCCAGTGATTTTGGGTTCTGGTGACAACAGCTGAAAAATGAAGCCAGGTGTGTCCAGGTGGGCAAGAAGGCCAATGACACCTGGTTTGGATCAAAATAGGGTGTCCATCAGGACCAGGGCAGGGATTGTCCCCCTGTGCTGGGCACTGGTGAGGCCACACCTCAAATCCTGTGTCCAGTTCTGGGCCCCTCACTGCAAGAAAGACATTGAGGGGCTGGAGCATGTCCAGGGAAGGGAATGGAGCTGGGGAAGTGTTGAGAGATTAAGTCCTATAAAAAGTGGCTGAGGGAGCTGAGGGTGTTTAGCTTGGGGAAAAAGGAGGCTCAGGGGAGACCTGCTTGCTCTCTAGAGCTCCCTGACAGGAGGGTGTAGCCAAATGGGAGCCGGGCTCTTCTCCCAAGTAACAGGACAAGAGGAACTGGCCTCAAACTGCATCAGGGCAGGCTCAGGTTGGACATAAGCAACAATTTCTTCATGGAAAGTGTTGACAAGGTTTGGAGTGGGTTGCCCAGGGAAGTGGTGGAGTCCCCATCCCTGGAGGTGTTCAAGGAACAATTGGATGTGGCCCTCAGTGCTCTGGGTTGGGTGACAAGGTGGTGATTTGCCACAGGTTGATGATCTCCAAGATCTTTTCCTTAATAATTCTGTGCTTCTGTGATCATCCAGCAGGTCTGTAGCAGTGAGGCAGGTCTGAAATCAAGGCAAAAACTTGAATCAATGATTGGGGACTAGTGGGGGGACATGAAGCAGAGCACAGACAAGGCCACCATGCAGCTGCATCCAACTGAACTCCCAGCAGACTGTGGATGCTCCTGGGCTCTGGTGCTTGTTTGCTGTGTATTTTTCTTACACCACAAGTGCCATCCACGAAGGCAGCCTTGCTACAGCACACAGGACAGCAAGTCATACTGGCTGATATTTACAGGCCCTACCTCTGCACACCTGACTGTGGTGGTTGGAGCCCTGAGCACCACACAGGCTTTCACTGCCCTGACCCGGAACCTCTGCATCTGCTCATGCTGTGGTCACCTTTAATTTCTTGCTTCCTTTTCTTCATAGAGCAGCTCTGTTCTTGTTGCTCCCTGGTGGGAATCTAGTGCCTCTATTCCTTCTGTTCCTGCAGGGGACACCTGGGAAGACTAGGTTCCCAAACTGGGATGGTAGTATGAATGGCACCAACAGAGGGAGCAGAGTACACTGACAGGAAAAATCATTGGAGTGTTATCATAAATGTGCTGCTTTTCAGAGAGTGAAAAGAAAAGCTGAGGGAAAGGGATAATGAGAACAAAATGGTGGAATAGACTAGAAAAGGAAGGTGTTGAATGGAGCTGGAAACTAACTCTAAGAAAATCCACCACAAGAGCTCAGAACTGCCAGCCAGCACAGGATTGAGAAAGTCCAACCATAGACATGATAAACAAGAAACTTTTCTGTGTTTTTTTTCTATCACTGTGTATGAGCACAGCGTCCCTGAGTCTGAATCCTCTTTCTGCAAATTTCATCTCAAGCCAAATGGCACATGTTTTACCCTCAGGCCAGAGGAGTTCCTGCTTGTGTGCTTTTTGCTCTACGGAAGCCTTCCTGACTTATTTCTGGGTTTTGAATAAAATATGATCCTGGTAGGAACTCCCATCCAGAAATACTGTGGTTGCTTCTGCATCTACTTCTGCCACATCAATCCTGTGTTCTGAATCCCCAGCTGTGAAAGAGATATTCCTGCCCTCTGTGTTTGTTTGGCTTTTTTACTGTGACACGAGTCATCCTCTGCAGTAGAGTCAGGGATGGGAGAGAAGAATCCAGACTGTATGTTCACATCCAGCGGCATTTGGAAGGTGATGGGGAAAACTTGTTTGGCTCAGTTTGGCCACAGCAAGGTTACATATGTTGGTTAATATGAAAAATAAGTAGCCCTGCCAGTGCTTTTAAAAGCCTTGGCAGTAGCACATGAAGGAGATAGCTTTACTCTGTAGAGTGGTTCTTCATGTGACTAAAATGCAAAGGGAACCAAAACTTCACATTTCTCAACAGGGAACTAATAACTAAAGGGTCTGGTTTTTAACACTGCACTGGATGATGACTGTACATTTCCAAATGAGAGCTATTTTGAAGGCACTGTGCTCATTACAAGGTGTTCCAAGTATGATACCAGTGTTATGAATTAGATACTGGCAGTTGTTTGCCTCTAACCCCTTGGTTGGCCAAAGATGTAGGAAGGGGATAATTTGCTGGTGCAGACTTGGCGGTCCTGGATTCACAGTTTGAATTTTGACTGGAGACAAATCATTGTGAAAACTCTGCTCTGACTCCACCGTGCTCTGAACTGTGCTGTAAATCCACTGCTCCTACCATGATCACACAGCTTTGGCTTTTCCTGGAGAGCTGCTGGTGGTGCTTTGGAGAGAGGCAGAGCCACATCTGTAAACTTTTACTGGTAGATGGTGCTTTCAGTTCCCATTAAGGTGACGTAGAACTCCTGCTTCTCCTCTTCCTCAGAACAGCCCCACATAAAGAACAGCTGGTTTATTGCATTGGCCACTAATCCCAGCAGGCAAAAAGAGTGTCTGATGAGTGGCTGAGAGAATCAGTCTCCTCTGAAACAACACTTGGGGAAACTTGGACAGAGCTTTTAAGAAATTTTAAGGCAAGTGGATGCTCCTCTCTCTGAGCAAACTGTCCCTTAGCCAGACAATCAGAGCTGATTTCAGTTACTGCCCAGGAGCTGATGAGTGGTTTGTAACTAACATGAGTGGCTGCAGGGTGAATACTCCCTTTGCAAACATGACTTGGAGCCAACCAAGGGAAAAGGTCAGGCTGAAGCTGTGTGCAACAAAATCAGAATGCTGCAAAGGTGGTTTTAAGGGAAACCTTTTAAATTGAGACTTAAAAATGTTTTGCTTTCCACCAGGGTTTGAATTCCTGGTCCTAGCTCAAAGTCTGGCTTTTGTAACAATTGCTGCCTTTTTTATTTAAAAAGTTTATTTTGCTGTGTACACGTATTTTTAAGTTTCCGTGAGAGATCCCAGCCTGAAAACAAATTAATAAAACTCAAGTTTGCTAATACCTGCTCTTGGGTATGTCAAGGCTGACTCCACCAAAATCAGTGGAGCAACATCTGTGCCTCTGATGTACCGATGCAGAGCACTTTGTGCAAACAAAAATAGAAGATGACAACAGCAGAATTATGCTGCTGAGCTCTTAGAAATCAAACCCCTTCAGATGATTTAATGGTAGTGACAAAAGCTGTGTCAAATGATTTCCTTGTTTATCTGATGGCATCTAGATAGGACAGATGTTAGAGCTCCATCGTGCAAGGCTCGGTGCTTATATTTGATAATAAATATTCCTTGCCCCAGAGCTCTTGCTGTGGGCATGTACAGAGAGAGATGAGCTGACAGGAGGACTGCACAGTAGCTGTGAACTGATTAAGATTAGTCTAATGAGCAGCAGCCATGGAACACCAGCTGTCTGTCCTTTGTCTACAAAGTCTGTCTTAAAGAGATATATCAAGAAAGATATTACACTGCACATTATGACTGGAGGCTTTTCTCATGCATAGAATAAAAAAATGGAGGTGTAAACATGGAGAAAATCTAACAGACATTCAACAAAAGCAGGAATTGATATTGGCTGTGAAACCTATAATTGAAGATTTGTAATCTGAATTTCTTGCTTGTAAATTATTCCAGGTCTCACTTTCTTCACATGTAACATACACATCCACCAAATACTTCAGCCAAGTAATTTTACAGCCTCTGGTTCATTTGTGAAGTTTCTTTGCTTTGCTCTTCCTCCTAAACTGCATGCCATTTTTTGTCTTAATTACAGAGAAGGAGGTTAAATAGAACAGCAGATAGTCACTGCTGAATGTTCCAGAGTGGCTTTTGTTACACTAAATATTCTGAAGTGCATGAGATTTCCATTAATAAAGACCCAAGTGTCTGTATAGCCAATTAAAAGAAAATATTTGCATTCGTCTAATCTCTGCAGGCTGATTAAAATCCTCCTCAGCCTCTTCTTTCATTTACTCAAAAATTAATGTGTCTTGCTATCTAACTAGCAGGGCTTGAAGTAACTATATGTGCATAACTCTGTGCTAAAAGCCTCCCAAAACTTGGTGCTGTGAACAGCACCAAAGTTAATTTAGGATGATATCCAGCATGAAGGGAATCAGAGCCTTGGCCTGTACAAGTCAGGGGTCAGCTGTCACATGTCATGGTAAAGTCCACCAGTCCCCTGTTCCTGGAGCAATGTGACTGGTGTGATGCCAGAGTTCAGGTTTTGTGATCCTTCGTTGCTTTGGTAACTACAATTTATTTTCATGCCAAAATACGTGGGTTTTAGCCAGTGGGACAGTCTGTGTTTCTGCCACTAGCAAGTGTCTTTGCAATAAAAATAAACTCTGCTGCTAGTTCACCAAATGGATTAGCTTTTGCCTCAACTTCCAATTTTTTTCAGGCCTCTGGCATGACTAGCTTTAACCTTCAGATGGTGCTTTTGTGTCCTCCAGTATTTGTCTTCTGTGGGTGTTTGGATGGGATAAATGTCCTTGTTTGTTTCAAATAAATTGGTAGCTTACACTTCCCCACTTTTTAACGGCAAAAGGACCATTCTCTGTGTTCATTCCCTCTGGATTTCAGGAAGATCCAAGGCCCATTGCAAGGTACCTAAAGCAGGAGGCCACTCCCACATGGTGCTTGTGGGAGTAGCTGCCAGCAATTTTGGAGCAGGGCAGGAGCCACACAACTGCACTGCAGTTTTTGGGCCCAGCACAGCAGCCCTATTCCTCTGCATCATGTTTCCTGCAGGGTTGCTAACAAACACAGTTCCCAAAGGCTTTAGGGTTTTGCTGAGAGCAGCTTCCAGTGGCACAGTGGTGGCTCAACCCACTCACCATCCTTGGGTGAAACCCTGGGTGCTGTTTATCCAATAAACTCTTGCAGCCAGGTCCTCTCTTGGAAGCAGCCTCCCAGAGGGTCGCTGTAAAAGCATTCCCAGTGCTGCTGGGGCAGGTGCATGTTTTGAAATGTGTATGTTTGACTTCATTTCTGGTTTTTCTTCTTTTCTCTACATGCTGGTTTTAGTTATCGTCCTTCTTTCAGGTTCTTTTCCTCTTGTTAGGGAAGTGGTTTGACTGAAGTGCCCTGCTGGCAACGTGTGGTCAGTATTTCATAGGGTTTTAGAGAGTTATGGGGAAAAGGAACATATCTGGTTTCTGTTCTTGGGAGGGAATATGGAGTTGTATGAGTTGCCAATAGTACAGGGAAATTTTTACTTTATCAGCTGTGGAGGGAAGTGAGATTATGTATTTTATGGCAAAGAGTTTAGTGGAAAAAAACATTATTCTTCCTCACCTCCCCCTGTTTGACCTATAAGCACATGGAGAGCAAGAAGATAGGGAGAGAGGATGGAGATATTTGTGCTTGTGTAGATAAAAGTTAACCTTAACTCTGTGCTTCAATTGATGAAGTACAGGAACAGCCAAATATTAGTGCAGTAAAAATTATAATAGTTTCTTTTAATTATCAGAGCTTCTATCACAGCCATAATAAATACAAGTACTTAAACATTAGACTTTTTAAAAAGGATGAAGACAAAGATCTGGAAACGATTTATTTTCATTCTACCCAGGGTTGTAAGCTTTACAAGACAAGGCCTCATTTTGCTTCCTTTACTGATCTTGACAAGAGCTTGGCTGACTGTAGAATCACGTTGCTGATTAACATCATCATGCCATGGCCCTTGATTCTTCTCCATGTTTACTGACCCCATCCATCCTCTAACAGCTGCTGCTGAAACAGGATGGGAAGAGTCATACAAATGGTGGGAAATTTTTATGCACCCTATTGGCCTGTACACGTTTCATATGAACACAGGGGCTTTTTATGTCCTGGCCTCAAAACTTCTGGATGCTCAATGCCTCTTCTCCTGGAACTTATAAGCTGAGATGAGGTTTTCAGTCATATCCAATGAGGATTCCAATCATAGAATGGCCTGAGGATATTAAGATCATCCAATTCCAACTCCCTGCCATGGGCAAGGACACCTTCCACTATCCCAGATTGTTCAGAGCCCCATCCAACCTGGCCTTGAACACTTCCAGGGATGGGGCAGCCAAAGCTTCTCTGGACAACTTGTGCCAGGGCCTCACCACCCTCCCAGGGAAGAATTTCTTCCTAATATCCAATCTAACCCCACTCTCTGTCAGTGTGAAGCCATTACCCCCTTTGTCCTGTCACTCCAGGCCCTTGTCAATAGTCTCTCTCCATCTTTCCTATGGGTTGCCTTCAGGGACTGCAAGGCCACAATTGGGTCCTCCCAAAGCCTTCTCTTCTCCAGGCTCAACAATCCCAACCCTCCCAGCCTTTCCTCCCAGCAGAGCTGCTCCATCCCTCGGATCATCTTGGTGCCTCCTCTGGACTCGCTCCAGCATCTGCATGTCCTTCCTGTGCTGGAGATCCCAGAGCTGGATGGTTTTTCAACCCCTCGATGCAGTATCTTTGAAGCCTGGGTAACTCATGCCTTAATTGCTTGTTTAATTCAATTGACAGGTTTTGCACGTGTCATTTAAGAACTGTTTAGGTCAAAGATGGGCCGAGTGGTTTTTAATGGTCTACAGCAGTCCTGTAAATGCTCTTTGGTCTGTGAAAGCATTTGGGTTGTGAAAGTCCATGGAGGATCATAGCTTTGTAAGAGAAGGAATATCTGTGTTCCTAATGGAGTCAGGTGAGCTGCCTGTGTTCAAATCATCCTGCTTAGCTCTGTAAGTGCAGGCACAACTCGTGTTTATCTCTGCTACCTCACCTGGCTCACCAAAATGTCAGCCATGGGTTTGCTGGGAGGAGGTGCCCTTCATCCTGTGTTGTACAACTTTCCTTTCCTTAAGAAGGGTCAGTGCTTGTCCTAAGCAGCTTGGCTGTGGTCCTGTTAATTAAGTAGCTGTCATTGATTTAAAGGATGAATCAGCAGGGACTTCATTTGTTACTGGCTGAGAGCATCCAAGCAGTCAGTAAAGCTGCCAGAATGTGTTTATTCCTACATATTCCTACACTGTCCCCTACACGTGACACAGCCTTGTGTGGGGCTGAAACAAGTCTGGCTTCACAAATCTGACATGAAATGTCAATACTGCAAACCATTTCTGACATGCATGAGCTTATACTAATCCAACTTAAGGTTTATGCAGATCCAGTCATTCATAAGTCCATCAGTCACCCAGCCCCTCATGTGTGCTTTGAGCCCCTGGAACACACAGGGCCATCTGTTGCTTTAATGGAAGATTAATTTCTAGGAAACTCCAGGGCCTAGTATCAAAGCTGATGTGCTTAAATCCATGTTTGGCCAATTTTTTTAGTATTTTTATTCTGGGTAATAGTTGGATATCAATCAAGATGAATAATGCATATGCATATTTTGGGGTCATGCCAGCATGTGAAGTTTTTGGAGCAATACAGTCAAATTTGCTCAGTTCTGTAACTTCAAAGACTTTGTCCCTCTGTGTCCTGGTCCTGTAAATATGTATGGAGATGATTAGGTATTGTCCTTCTGAGCAAGAAAAGCAACACAAAAGAGATTTAATGAGCCACATCATCATAGAATCTGAGAATGGCTTGGGTTGGAAAGGACCTGAAAGATCATCTTATTCCAACCCCCTGCCATGGGCAGCGACACCTTCCACTATCCCAGGTTGCTCAGAGCCCCATCCAACCTCGTCTTGAAGACTTCCAGGGATGGGGCAGCCACAGCTTCTCTGGGCAACCTGTGCCAGGGCCTCCCCACCCTCACAGGAAATATTTTTTTCTGAATATCTAATCTAAACCCACTCCCTTTCAGTTTGATCATGATGTCAGAATGACACCAATATAACAGATAAATCTATTTATTTGCTTTATTACTATTATTTCTAGCAGTAAAATAGAACGTGTGTACTGCTAAACATAAAATGCTTGTAAGAGGAAAATGAGGAAGCCACTGTTAGTGTAAGGTAGGGGCCTGCAACTTCCATTAGGTGATGTGATAAACATTATGTCAAGGATTGGTTTCCTCAAGCTTTTTTTTCTTGGAGGAGGTGGTAGGTTTAGAGGGAAGGCACACACTTCTGGAGGTTGCTATTTTTTTTTTTTCTGTCAGCATTTGCTGTAACAGCTTCTGCAGTGAAGGTTTTCTGTGTATCTAATATAAAATTCTAATTCCTAGTCATAATCTATCTAGATGAGGATGGCTTGCAATGCTGAGTTCCTGACTGCTCGGAGCTCTGACTGGTCCCACAGATTCAATTTGTACCTGAACACTCCACCTTCAGGCAAATTTAGCAGGATCCAGCATTAGCACACAAACCCAGACTATATTGGAGTAGATACGAGTGCTCAGATAGGCCTTTTTTCTTTTTTTCATTCCTAAAACTCAAAATCAAAAAGCTTCTTCAGATTTTAACTGAGGATTGAATGCTATGTGAACCTCACTGAACAGGTCCCAAATCCAACAGCAACAGCTCTCTTTCTCTTCCAGAAACAATCACCATCTTTTTTTGGCTCATTTATAGCTTGGCTACACTAGTAGATGGAAGAGTTTTAATTAAGAGCTTAAATACTGATTATGAGTAAACTTTAGCCTCTGTGGTTCTGGTAAAGGCTAAAAAAATGCCTGTTCTTCTCTTCCTTGAGATCGGTCTTTGCCAATCGAAATTGGTTCTTGCTTCACAGTCTTTCACAAAATCATTTTCATAGGCTGGAAAAGAACTCAAAGATCAAGTGTTGGAAAGACCAAGATTGTAAGAGGACTTTTATTTTAGTAGGAGATAGGAAATTGTTGAAAGAGTTTGATATGGGCAATAGCATAAATAACCCAACTTTGTTATTTAAAATATATTGCATTTGTGCACAGGACAGGGTGAAGTTGACTGTTCAGGCAGATTGATCTACTGCAATTTCTCTGCACAGTTTCTGGAAAAAAAGGTGGTGAGATGGTTGGAGCAGGTTCTGTGTCACCCTGAACCTGCCATGTTCCTCCAAGTCGTATCTTTTAGAATCCCTGGCCCATACAATTAGTTTGATCAGTTTTCTTAGTTGGCATGGCTGACCCTTGTTGGGAATTCTCTTGGCAGAAAAACCATAGAGGAGGGGAGCAGGAGACTAAACATTCCTACTCTCTTCCTGTGCCGATGCTGGATCATGATGGTGTTGCTCTGTGATGGGATCCAGTTGTTGCTGAAACAAAGCCTGTGCTGAGGCATGTTGACAGTCTGTCAGTCAGAGACTTCTTGACTCCAAATTCATTTAAAAAAAAAATTCCCAAACACAGTATATATTTGATTAAAAGGGCAGTTGGTCAGACTAATCTGACCTCTCTCCTTTGTTTTAACCCAATATAGGCAGATTTCTTTCTGTGCCAACAAGAAATCATTCTGCTGCAGTCTTCATTAAGCCCAGAGTCATTGTCAGAATATCTGAAAAGTAGGTTAAGTATGGTACAAATACAACTTATTTTATTTTATGGGATGTTTTTGAAATAAGGTGACTAATGCTGCTTGAGTTAAATTAAAAAGCAGAGAGAGGAATGAGGAGAAATCAAATACAACATGAAGCTGGGAATGAAAATGCTAAGAACACATTTGCCTTGACCTGATGTCTTTAAACTTTTCTTTCTTTAATGTTCTTCCTGAACCTACAGAAACAATCTCTTTTACTATATGGTTTGTTGTGCTGCTGCACAAACAGGAAACTAATCTAGGATTATTTTATTTATTACTCTCAGACAATGCTGATTGTCTGAAACAAAACCTGTAAGGAACACACCACAGATCTTGCCACGAAATCCCGGACCCCCACATTAGAATGAAGAAGCATTTTACATTTATTATTCCCTTTAATCAGACCTCAACCCATGTAGCTTGACCCACACTATTATGGCTGTAGTTTTTACACCACCTTGTGTGCAAGGGGGGTTGTGTGTGCTTATTTTTAGGTTTGGTTTTCATGCCTTGACTTGCACACCCCATAGGGATCCAGGCACATGTGATGTCTCCATATTTATGACACAATTTGCTCCCAGATGCACAAAGCCTTTGCTGATCTGTGTTTTCAGAAGCCACAGCCAGCTAGACTGCTCCAGACTTGGAATAATACAATCACCAAGGTTGGGAGAGACCTTTAAGATAATTAAAGTTCAACCATCAGTCTCTCTCTGACCTTGGATTTCCCCAGGCACTGTGCCACACAGCCTGGCTGCGTCATCTCCTCTCAGCTGGGCACATTCTGATGGCCATAATAAAAGTCATTAAATGCTAGTATTAAAGAGCAGTATTGTGCTGGTCAGTGACTGGAATGCATTGAAAAAAATTGGCAGTCAGGTAGATTAATATTTTTTGTAAACACGTAAAATAGTGAAATATGCCTTAAGAACCTGTCATTAAAATATCATTGTATCTTATACTAAAATATATTCCGGTCTTCTGCCCTACTCAGGTGAGACCCCACCTGCAGAGCTGCCTCCAGCCCTGGGGGCCCAGCACAGGAAGGACATGGAGCTGTTGGAGCGAGTCCAGAGGAGGCACCGAGATGATCCGAGGGATGGAGCAGCTCTGCTGGGAGGAAAGGCTGGGAGAGTTGGGATTGTTGAGCCTGGAGAAGAGAAGGCTTTGGGGTGACCTAATTGTGGCCTTGCAGTCCCTGAAGGGAACCCACAGGAAAGATGGAGAGAGACTATTGACAAGGGCCTGGAGTGACAGGACAAGGGGCAATGACTTCACACTGACAGAGAGTGGGGTTAGATTGGATATTGGGAAGAAATTCTTCCCTGGGAGGGTGGTGAGGCCCTGGCACAGGTTTCCCAGAGAGAGAAGCTGTGGCTGCCCCATCCCTGGAAGTGTCCAAGGCCAGGTTGGATGGGGCTCTGAACAACCTGGGATAGTGGAAGTTGTCCCTGTCCCTGGCAGGGAGTTGGAACTGAATGGTCTTTCAGGTCCCATCCAATCAAAACCAGTCTGTGATTCTATGACCTTTCTATGATGGAAAACAACTCCTTGGCTACAGCAGTGGTAAAGTACAAGCCTCTAATTTTCCTCACTGTTTGGAATGTGTTTAAGTCTAGATCTGCTGGTTTCTGGGGGTTTCAGCCCCCTCCTTGTCTTTTACATGCTGTGGGCAACAAAGATAAGGCTGAAAAGGGGGATCAGATTATGGGAGATTGGTGAAGAGTTACTTCAGGCTGAAGCCTGGCACATGTCTCTTGGAGCCAGAGACCTGCAGGGCCACCCAGCTGTGCTGTCCTAGGTTTGGGTCCCTTTTTCTGCCGTGAGCCACACATCCCAGAGCATCAGGCTGCTGTGCAGTGTGTTTTCCCCTAAAAGTGCTGAGAGGCAGCTGGTGTTTTTGGCCCCATCTCTGCCGGTCCCGAGCTCGTAGCCTCTCTGTGCTAGGGGGATGTGGGGCATCCCTCTGCTGAGAGGCAGACGCCAGAGCTGTGCCTGCCTAGAGCGCGGGCTGTGCGGCTTGGGCAGGATTAGGAGCGGGTGACAGATGCACAAGGTGGCCTGAGGGCTTGGAGCGTGGCTGGCCAGGCACAAATACCACAGCTTATACTGCGGGCTCGGGGGTCGGGGAGGGCTGGCGGTGCAGGGAGGACGCGAGGGAAGGGAGGAGTGGGTTCAGACCCTGTAAGGTGTAAGGGAGAAAGGCAGTACATGGGTTTTAAGAAGGTGGAAGACTCAAATCCCTGATTTAGGACTTTGGCTCGGGAAGAAAGAGCCAGTGTCACAGCAGCGGGGAATTCCCGTTTGGGAAAAAGCGATGGGCTCAAGGCACTGGGGTGAGGAAAGAAATACAAGCTGGAGGCACGAAAGGATTTCTGTAGAAGTGCGTGGCGTTTGCTCGTGCACATTTTGGATCACAGCTCCTCGTACCCTCGCTTTGCGGTTCCTGACATCCCGTGCGCGGCGGGAGATGCCGCCGGTGTCCCCGGGATCCCCCAGCCGGGCTGGGCTGTGTCTGTGTCTGTCCCAAGGCTGTGGAGCTGCCAGCATTGGTGCTCCCAGCCTGGCGCAGGGATCGGGGTTCCCGCGGCGCAGGATTCCCTGGCAGCGCCAGGAGCGGGGCCGCCGCAACCGCGGGCAGCCGGCGCCATCTCCCGGTGTCGGAGAGAGAGAAGGAGGGAAGGAAGAAGAAAGCTTCTGGCTTTCCTTGCAGGATAAGTTGTATATCTGTGTAGATAGATACTCGGTTTGAGCAGCTTCCCAGAATCACGGGATGGGTGAACACGGTAGGTCATCTAGTCCCACCTCCCTGCTCCAGCAGGGCCATCCCAGAGCACATGGCACAGAATTGTCCAGATGGTTCTGGAATCTCTCTAGTGAGGGAGACTTCACACCCTCTGGACAATCTGTTCCAGTGCTCGGTCACTGCACAGGGAAGAAGTTCTTCCTCATGTTCAGGTGGAACTTGCTGGGCATCAGTCTGGCCCGTGGTCTCTTGTCCCATTGCTGGGACCCCCGAGCAGAGCCTGGTCCATCCTCTGCCCCCTCCCTGCACACACTGACACACAGGGATGAGCTCCCTCTGTGTCTCCTCTGGAGGCTGAACAGCCCCAGCTCCCTCAGCCTTTCGTCCTCAGAGAGATGCTCCAGTCCCTGAATCATCTCCGAAGCCTCTGCTGGATCTGCTTCAGGAGTTCCATGTCTCTCTTGTCCTGAGGAGCCCAGGACTGGACACAGCACTCCAGATGCAGCATCATTAGGGCTTCCTAAACTGTGAGCTTCCAGGAGCCCTAAAGTTATAGGGCCATTATAGCTCTTATTTATACCCCAAAGAGCTGAAGCTAAACTGTATCAGCTGCTTTACTATAGAAGTACTCCTTTTTCTGCGAACCTTTCCACTTGTCTCCTTGGGTCATCCAAGCTTCCAGATCATCATACCACCTGTATTACAGCTTTCATCTCCATCCCTGTCTTGGATTTGCATATATTCTGATTATGGGAGGTTTATAGATGCAGAATATTGTGACGGTCAGCTTTTCAGAATAAGTCAGTTTATTCTCATTATACTATCAATTTTTTGGAGATTCCTCTGCTAAATGCTGAAACAGGTAATTTTTGCAGAGGTCAATGATTTAAATGTGGCAGGTGTGATTTCTACACAATAAAGTTCTTTTTCTAAAAGTGGAAACTGCAGTAAACTGTTAATTACCAATATGGAGAATTGAGTGGGAAAACTCACACTCTTCTAGATCTCCCACAGACAGAGTGAGAGGAACTCTAATGGATGTTACAAGAATTGGCTTCAGTTTTCTCTCATAAAATTTGCAGTATGTTCTGTCAGAGGGAAGTTGTGCTTCTTGACAGCCTATGGGTTTGCTGCAGTTCTTACTGGATTTGAATGCTTGCCACATCCTGTTAAGCAAAGCAGAACTCTCCAGTGCCTTTGTCAAGCTTGTATTTTCATTTAATAAGATTTTAATTAAAAAAATTCTTGTGTGACCATATTTTTAAGTAGATCATATTACACAGAAGAAACTAGAGCTCCTAAAGCCTTCAAGCTTCTAATGTGTAACTTCACATCTTCAGTGTGGAGTGATTTTTTTCTTTTTTCTCCTCCCCCCTTCCACTCCTTCCCAAATGGGATATGGCTCCCAGGACAGCATAGAAGGAGACAGACTAGTGTGGTGAAACCTTAATTTTTTCACACTAAGTTGATTTTGTGACTAAATGCAATATAGAAAAATCATCACTGGGGACTTTTCACTTGGTGGAACCTTTAAAAAGCAGCTTTCAAAGTAAAATTCCAAGCAGAAAAAAAAAAAAACCCAAACACTGCAATTGAATAGAATGCAACATGAATAACAATGTGCTCCTGATTTTTGATAAATAAATATGTAATTTTTTACTTCTTTCTGATTCTCACTGTGTTCTGAAACATTTCACCTGCACCTGTCATGGGAATTAATAAATGTAAGCACTTGATATTTCTTCCACGTTTGGTCTGGCAGCTTTGCACTTTCAAAAACATTTGCTGATCTCTGTCTTTATTTCTGAAAAATGCTGATTAAAAAACTTCAAATGTTTACAGAAAAGTTTAGCTTTTGAAAAAACTCGGACTCAACTAAATTACAAGGTAAAAGTTTCAAGGTAATCTTAACTATGACTTAACAATTTTCAGGATTTTTTGCTGTTTTTTTTCTTTCTGCTTAAAACCACTTTGCACAACGTTCTTTTCAAGTCCAAACTAAACTTTTTTTTAAAAAACATCTTTAGTTTGAAATGGAACACTTCATTTCCTGAAAAAAAAGTCCTTTTTTTTTTTTCAAATTTCCACTGCAAAGATCTGCCTTCTTGAGATCTTCAGAGTTTTATCATAATTTGGGAAAGAAAACAATAAAAATCACCAGATCCAAATTTTTAGTACAATAAGAAGCCACTTCCCAGTTGGAGCAATGAGCACCTGTATTGGCCCAGATTTTTTCATTATAGCTGCAAGTTCTTATCCTGAAGACTCTGGATCAAGTCAAGTCATACCAAGGTGAAACCAATACGATTTTACCATATTTAGAGGAGAAATATGATTTGGGTTTCTCTTGTCCCAATACATTGTCCTCCCAAAAAGGATGTTGCCTGAAGTCTTCAGCAGGTGACTGGTTATTCAGGCTGAGTCACCTGAACTGAAGAACCATCTGCCAGACTCACATAGGGCTGTAAGACATGATGAAATTACTTAAATTAATTTTTACTAAGATGTCTCATGAAAGCAATAGGAGGTGAAGGCATCAGGAAGCATCTTGTCCTCTGCAGGCAGAGGAGGAGGATCCATTGCAGGTATATTTCCAATGTTTTTAATAATGGAAGTTTTTAGTTCATTCCTAGTTCATTCATATTCTTCACTGTTCCTTCAGATGAGGGTTGGAAATGGGAGGCAGCTTGTTCAGCCTGTTTATGTCACTTGGGTGTTTGTGTCATACCTTCTGTGTCTCTTCTCATTTCTGAAAGGAGAGGAGGAATGTGAACAAAAAGCAGGACCGTATTTCCTAAGTACATTGACAGGACTTGGAATCTCATCCTTGAGATCACATTACAAATGAGATTCAGCAAGTTTTGCAGTCTTTCATCACTGGGTTTGATACCCTTTTTGTTAGAGACATGTTTCTTTTGTAGCCTCTCTCTTCAAAGTCCCTGTGTGTTCCCCATGTTTCTTCTCCATTTATTGCCCCTTATCACATACTCAGGCAGCTCCTGGGGCTCTTTGACTTTTCTCTTTGTTAGTCACAAAGTATCTACTATATTGGTGTTCCATCTCCTGGGAAAGACATGAAATATAAAATTACTCAGCTCTACCTTTAGATCATCATGATAGTCCTCTAATCCCAGTGTACATTATCAGGATACTTTGTTTTATGCAGATGAACATCACAATCTGAAGAAGAACAAAGATTCCAGCTCAGTTCTGAGTGCAAACTCTCATCCTTCCCATCACCAGATATAAAATTGAGCTAAGGCATTTGGGGGAAACTTAGTTTAACTTACATCCTGGTAGCTTGCCAGAAGATGTGGTTTGAGATTACCTGCCCTCAAAGCTCTCTGGGGGAACATAAATTTAAAAAGATTCCTTAGGTAAAGATTAACTTTAGAAGGCTTACTAGAAATTCAACATTTTTTTAGCTGAAAGGTCTGTGCAAACGCAAAAGTAACATTGGCTCAGTCAGAGCACTAAAGAACATCAAACTGCATTGTGTTTCTTCTTATTTGTGACGTATTCAGTGGGATAATGGTATTACACCATTGTCCAAGGGCAAGGATTGCCTGTTACAGAGCTCTTTGTCTTCCACTTATGCCATTTTCTTTTTTCTATTGAGCTTCCCATTAATTCCTCTCTCCACAGACATTACCATGAATTCTTAGACTTGTATCAGACAGGGGAGGTGAGATTCCTGTATTTCCTTATTTTCCTGCCCCACAGATGTCCAAAGGCTGGAGGTCCAGTCCTCTCTAGGTGACTTGAACTGGCCCAGCATTGGTAAAGATCTGACCTAACGAGGTTCCTGAGCAGGACATTGGGTTTTGGAGTAGGATGAATGGACAAAGAATCCCTGGAGCATGAAACTAAAACAGTCCTGTTGTGCTGCTTTGCTATGCTTATCTATGTATGGGACAATATGGAGATTTTCCTCTTTTCCATTCCCTTTATTTTTTTGATTTTTCAATCAGTGGCTCCATGCTTCTGGGAATTTTAATGTTTCTGAGTGGAGAACACCCAGTGCCATGCATTTTTTCCCCCTGACAACCTAAAACAAAAGCATAGTTCAAGGAAGGAGTTTGAGGGGGTTTCGTTTTCAAAAGATATTCAGCTGGATTGATCTTGGCAGCAGGCATAGACTGCAGATGAAGCACGTCCTTGTGATCTTTTCCCATCTGTTCACCTGCTCGTGCCCATGCTTTTATTTTTGACCCAGGATCACCTCTCTCTTCTGTCTAAGTACCTCTGAGCACAATGGGTGCTGGCAAGTGCTGATAATTCTGCAGTTCTGCAATAGTCCAGAAAGTCCTTATTCAAAAATAAGTAGTATCTCTCCCAGACACAGGGATATTTCTGTGTCCTTGAGATTCTCCTTTGTTTTCCCCTCTGCTTCAGCTAATATTTATTTTTATTTCTGATTCTTTTTTGCAGCTGCCAGCAGAAGCCTTTGCATCCTTGCGACTTGGAAGTCAGATGTTGGTGTTATGAGTCCTATTTTTGCTCTTAGCACTGGCAGGGCACCCACAGGCAGTCTGAAATGGCTCTGGTTCGTGTTGTCCCTTGTTGTGGTGTCTGTGTGCTGGAAAGAATATCTCTTGCTCTTGACTAGCCTTCCTGTTTGTATTTTTTTCATGATTTCAAATGATTTCTCTTTTTTCTGGACTTTAGCCACCCAATAATAATTAACAATGCAAACGGCAGGCAATTACAGTCAACATTCCTTATTCTCCCTTGGTTCTGAGGGGTTCTGACATAAATATAAATAATATAATTACAATGTAATCTGTTTATGGACAAAGCTCCTAGTCCTGCTGAGGACTTCCCAGGATGTGTAGGAAGTCAGTGCCATCCATGTTATAAATAAGTAACACCATCCTGTTGAATGGAAATGTTATGGTTGCAGTATCAGTCCCTATAGAGCTGCTGTTTGCTGCTCCAGGTTTTATTGGAGGTGAATTGTAAATCACTATATTTCTAGTCCTTTTGCCAGATATCCAGGGCCGGGAGCATGGGTTTGTTCCACTGAAGAAGGCTAAACATCTCTTTGCGATCACTCCTCTCTGTGCTCAAATATTCACCAGCAGTGGGACCTTGACAGGCAATCTGTGTTTTAAGTGCAGTGCACGTAAAAATAGATCTGGGCACAATGAAAAATTCAAAGTTTGTAGGGATTGGAAGTTTTTTCCCCACTGGCCTCAGGGGCTCAGGCCCCTGGAGATGTGACAGGCTTGGGCAGATATGTTACAAATGCCTTGGCAAGTCAAGAAGGGGAGGAAGGGAGGAAGAGGAAGAGACAAAGCAGTAGTTTTCCAGCAAAAGAGCTTCCTTTTCTGTACCAGCAGTAGCAAAAGCCAGGCCTGCAGGCAGGAGGTTGTCTTGTTCCCTGGCACTGACAGTGAGTTTTGCTGGTGATGTCCTTTTGAGATGACATCCAGTCTTCAACACTCAGTGTCTGGCCCTTTAGAGTATCTGCCTTCTAGATATACTGGACAGCTTTTATTGTTATTAAAATTAGAATAATAATTTCCCACAGGGAGCTGACCAGATGTCCTCATTTAATCAGAAGAGATCCCTTTTTTCTGTGTAATATCCAGCTGTTCTATCACTTTTCAGAGCAGACCTATTAATCTCCATTTTCTTGGTGCTGAGATCCCCAAAATCTGTCAAGCATGGCTCACTGATAATTGCATCTCTGATCCTTTCATCAAGAGTAAAATATGATTCAAGCTCTAGGAAATACTGGTTAGCGCTCAGAACTTCTTTAATTAGAAAAGGAACCAATACTCCATGTGCAAGGGAATACTTGAGTCCTATCCCTGGTCCAAAATGTTTTTAGAAGAGTTCATTATGGAAGTATTTTTGGGTTATCTTTGATTTAGCTGGTGCACTGTTTTCTCAGGCTGTAGGAATGTGATCTGACAGAATGTGTATGAGGGGAAAAAATACACATTTTTACATACTGAAGTGCTGGAAGGCTGGGTTGGCTTTAGCTTGGCAGTACAAGAAAGAAAGTTTTCCTTTAGAATGATAGCCACTATTGGAAATGAGGCTGATCCACAGACTCTGAGTAACATGGAAACTAAATCCTTGTCTCTACTCACAGCATAAACAGCACAATTCATTTGGAAGGATACTTGAAGATATTTTTATTCCAGTCATAAGACCCTGATGTATTGTGTAATAATTGTTAAATTAAGCACCTTTTTAATATTTGGTTTATTTTTTTTCACTAGATTGGAATAAGCAGGTTTTGGATAAACTCCACTTTTGGTGCAGTTTTAATCGAAACATTGTATTTAATTCATAGAAATTCTCAGTGTACAGATTTCAGGTTTCAGATCAGTCTGAAAAGGGAGTGAAGAGGGTATCTAATCATGGGCAGCTACAGTGTGGTCATTCCCTATCCCACAGAAATCTGCTACTCTGCTCAGATATTTGTTGGCCCCTAGAATTATGACAAATCTTTAAATCCTTTCAGTTTTTATTCGGATGCTCTGGGGGCTCATATCCCAGAGAGTCGAATTTCCATTTGGCATGACAGCCATAGTAGGCAGAATCTGGATCAGATTTGTCTTGGGTGACTTGGGTGACTTCCCATAGCAACACCTTATTTACAATTGAATGGAAAAGTGTGTTTATATATATATTTACACTTTTTATAAAGTTTGTTGTCTGTGATGTTTGTAATACGCAACAAATTCCTTAAAGAGTTAATGAAGAGAAATCAGGTCCTTATTTTTTAGGACTTCTATTGACCTGGTGCTTTTGATCCAACCAGTGCAGGAGAAGTCCAGGGAGATTCCTGTCAGTGACAGCAATTGGAGCAAGATAGTGATTTTTTGGACATTGTGGTTTGCAATGTTACAGCTGCAATGAATGGCTATGATTGATGTTGGACTTGATGATCTTGGAGGTCTTTTCCAACTTTAATGATTCCATGATTCTGTAATGGGCTACTCACACAGAGACGCCCAGAAATATGGCCAGAGAACAGGGTAAATGTAGTAAATTCAGCTGGACAAGGGAAGGCTCTGACATGGGAGACTGAAGCCTTTTCCATCAGAAAAGGGAAAGAAATGTTGGTCCAGAAAACCACTCTGAACAAAGCATTTACTGTGTGCTGGGGAAAATGGGAGTGTGCTAAACAAAGCTTAGAAAGGACCTTTGATGGTCAAAGAGCAACAAAGGAGAGGGAGGAGTATTTGTCCCGTGGATGAGGAGTCAGCCATGGTATATTTTAAGCAGCCAGCAATAGATCCTTTCATACCTAAAAATAAAGATCTGCAGATCTCCTTCAAAACACATGGAAGCAAATGAGATTATTTTCATTGACCTTTGGATTGACAGCCATAAATAGACGATTTTTCCCTTTTTCCCCTTCTGCTGGAGAGGAAAAGGACATTTTGGGTTTCAGAGCTCTTTGACCTAAGCTGTTGACTCTGTTGATAGTTATGCACAGATTCCTCTCCACTCCCAATCTTAGGAAAAAGGGCACTGGGGCTTGGTTTGCTTGATGTTTCAATTCAGTCATTGAGTTTTAAACCTCTGGAAATCTGTAGACAGTATTGGGAACGAGAGTCCTGGTACCCTATCCTGTCTTCCACAAATGGAAAACATCTCCAGTGGTGCCTGGATTGTTATCTCACCATGCTGTTGTATTTGTCCTTAAAATCATTGCTGAGCTGTTCTACTGACACCTCTTCATTTTTTTGACGCCCTTTCTGTAAGAAGCAGAACAGCAGCAGCAGTGACAGTTCGTGAAGCAACAATTAGTAGGGTAACTAGGTCAGGCTCAGTACATTATTAATGTAACCTTTTCCAAATTCAAAACCCCTTTTTTTTTTTTTAATTTTGCTATTTCTTTAGAGTGGTTTTTTAAAAGCCTTTGTTTTGGAGGAAACAAAACAAAGGCAAAGCGCCCAAGAAAACATTCTTCTTCAAGACAGGAAACACCATAAGTAGTGAATTTTAAATTTAAAGTTTTGTAGAACTTCCTTGTTTCAGAAACCATGTGCTGGCCCTCTTTTATCTACAAACACAGACTCAGCCATGTACAGTGGTGCCAGAAATGGCTGAACATGTGATTCTGTGATTATTAAAGTGTGCACTTCACCAGACATATGTAAAGCGGTGCTGGGCTTTTTCCATCTTTTTTCCCCGTAAAGGATGTTCCATCATCTCCTTCCAGGTAACTGCAAAGACAGGTGAGAAGAGATTCATCCTCTCAAAAAGATAATAGAAACTGCTTGATATGTGAACCCTAAAACGTGTTTCTCTTTATTTCCTCTGAGAGGACCTACTTGACAGGATTTTAAGTACATGGATATCTTCAGGCACACAGCTTCCCATGAGCCAGTCCTGCTCATGCTCAGAGATAAGAACTCACACTGTGATTCATCAAGCTGTTAAAATAAGCTTTCCTGGCTGAATGAAGCCAGTGGGAAGAATCCTGCAGATAGCCATGTCCTTCTGTATAAACCAACTGGAAAGTTATCTCACGCCCTGATTCTGTCCGTATTCTTGTGCTCTGGTTCTGTCTGTTCTAACTGTGAAAGCAGGATTTTGCTCATTAACACCAAACTCATATTTGTCTGGCAGCATCACCTTGGAAGACACAGATAGTTGCAGTGTGGAAGGAAGAGCCAGAAGTTGATAGTTTTCCTTCATATTACTGTGAGTTAAGTGTCCTTACACCTTTTTCCTTTTGGGAGAGGCAGGAGTTGGAGAGGGAAAAATCTCTCTCATTTTGCTAGAGAATGAAAACATTATTTGAGGGTTTATTTAGTTGTTTCTCATGAAAAGGAGTTGTTTTGAATTCTCAGCTAATTATTGTTTCAGGCATTTCTTTGAAATACTAGGGCAGATATTTGCTGTCCTACAGCAAGTTACTTCTATATAGAAGAAGCAGAATTTATGACATGGCATTTTTATGTCAGTGCCCAGCATTTTAGGAGAAACACTCTGTGCTGTGAAGCTTATTACTCAGTTGCATTTGTCAGTAATGCAAGAATTTGCTGTTATGAAGGAGTGGAGATTCAGGCCTTGGAGAGGGTATTCCAGAACTGTTAAAATGGATTATTCCAGAACTGTTAAAATGGATTATGGAGATCTAGACTTGCACATTGCCTTTCTTTTCCCCTTGTCTTATCAGATACCACAGCACCTGCTCAGAAAGCAAAGCCTTGTTGGCTGCTGAGCTGTCTGTGTCCCCAGAACCTTGTTTTGCCTGACATTTAGATAATATTTGAATCACTTTTCTTTTCAAATGCAATAAAAAAGGGCTGTAAAGCACTCGGGGATTTGCTGTGGTCTTGATACTGCCTGGCTCCACTTTTCTGGCTCAGTTAATTTACTTTAACTGGCTTGTGAAGAGTCCTCAGTGAAAATGTTCAGGAAACAAGAGTAGCTGCTCTTCTTCCAGTACAAAGCTGAGTTTGTAGTTAAAGAGTCATTTGGGAACCTGTAAGATGCAGTACTAATTTGTAGCATTACCTAAAGCAGTCAGCCTTTGTTTTTATCTTCACAAAGGAGTGCAGAGCTCTCCTGACCGTGGTAGGTGCAAGGGGAGGCCACTGCTCCATGATTAAAGGGTGGGTGAGAATCATGGAATTTTAATGTAACACTAACTTATGAGACACTCACACGGTGCTGAAGATGTTTGTAACACTTGGATGCTTTTTGTGATGTGAAGCTGAACCTTTTGAACTCCAGCCAGCATTGCTGGTCATGCTCCTGACATGCCTCCTAGCTGATTCCATGGAGATTTCCTTGCATTTTGTATAGAATGCCTCCTCTCAGATGGTGTTTCATATTCTCATGACTTCAGCCTGTCTGTTCTGAAATACCAGCATGCCTGCTGGTCACTCCTATATGCTCCAGTGGCTCACTAATGCTGTTCCCTGGCTGGTGTGGGATTTCCTTGTTTCTTGGGGATACAGTGTCAGCTTAGCTGTCCTGAGTCTCTGTGTCCTGAAAGCCTATTTCCCAATCACTGTCAAGCCACACCTGCCTTTTCTCCTCCTCCTACCCCAGACTTTCTCTCCTTTTTTGTGATGTCTTTAGACATCCCTGGGACTTGCTTAAATCTGAAGTGGTTGAAGGAGGGAAGGAGAGGAATATTGTCATTCAGTTATAGGGACTCCTTAAACAAAAAGAGAATATTTATCACTGTAGTTTTTCTGCAGTTTTGGGATAGCAAAGGTGTTTTTCTTCTTTCAGTCAGAGATGGATTTTTCAGAGCTTTAAGAGTAAATGAAATGTCTTTCAAAATATATGATTGCATAAAATGTACTGGTGTTTTTTCTGGTGAAAAGCTCTTTGAAACAGTTTTTGCTCTGACTCAACTTCACAGCCCTCAGGAAGTTCTAACAGTGGGGGGAAGGCAACTTTCCACCTAAAGGAAAAGGAAATAAGCCTAACAGAGACCCTGAGAGAGCCCAATTTTACATTCACAAGAGTGTTTAAGTATTCTGGTGTGGTAGTAGAGTTTCTTCTTGATGAGAGAGACCATATTAGCCAAGTCCTTTATCAACTTACCGAGTATCCTTTCTAATCCATTTTTCCACTGCACATATATCTATTTTCTGTGCCTATATTTTATACTTCTCTTCTATGAGCAAGATTTCTGCTGCACAACTTTGTACCTCACGCTGGAGTGCCCCAGCTCATGAGTAAACCCACTGTACTCACCTGTCAAATGCATCTCTTGTGTTTGCTGCACATTTCCTTGTCCCACTGATTTCTTTGGATGGACAAACTGAGGCACCAAGAGGAATAAGTAACTTAAGGCCCTGCAAGGAGACATTAAAGGTTGCACAAATCTAGTCTGCAACACTAAACCAATGAGAATATACATCGTGTCTCATACCACAAAGAGGGGACAGGGACACATAAGCTGCTACCATAAAAAGAACAACTTAGGGTGTATATATTCCCTGACATTTGGAATGTTCTCTTCCCATATGTAAGACGTGTAAGTGGGATTCTAGCTCGTATATTCAGGCTGCAATGTGTCAAATATAACATGAAATTGAAAAAGTCTGACGCTGAAATGGTGATGAATGTGTGGTAAAATTGTGAGAACTCACAGACCCACTGCTGAGATCCTATTTACTCAGTGTTCACACCACATCCTTAATTATAGCAATTTTTTAATTAATAGTCTTTTGTTTTCTTTTTTTCCCCCCAATCTCTGATACTGGTTATTGATCTTCAGCAATTGTACAGACTGATAACAAAGGACAAGTAAAGTACAGATACAAGTGATTATTCATTACCTTCTCTGTCCATTCTCCTATTGTTGATTTTCCAAAACATTTTAATCTGTAACATGACAGGCATTGTTTGTTTGATATGGTTCTTTTGAAAGTAAAGCTTTAGTGGTCAGTGTTCTCCAGCTTTAAATTCTCATTTACTTGTGCTAGAGGCCATTTTGTCCCCTGAAGGCCACAGCAGAAGACCTGAGAGAGAAACTTCATCCTCTTTAGCCAGCTGGTTCATTTTCCTCATTCCTTTTAATCCTTTTAGCTGGAACTTTTACTTTACTTTACTTTACAGCCTGTGGAAGAACCAAATTCTAGCACTGGAGTTACACATTTTCCTCTGACATCCTCTTCTGCCCTCATTGCTGAGTGATACTTTTTTTGCTAAAATAAATAATTTTATTTGAAACAAGGAGTAGAAACAACATGATATTTCAGATAAACATTACTGGAATCAGTGGAGCAAAAGAAAAGAAACCAGTCTACAAAACCCTGTGTTTTGTCTTGGTTTTTTTACTAAAACTGTTTCTCGTTTGTGATCTAATGACAATAATCTAATTCCTGCTGTGATAAGACATCTTTCTCCTGGTATCTTCTTCCATTCTTCTGATAATCTTGCATAAAATGGGCAGTAAATTGGAGGGAAAGGGAAGGGTTAATTCCAGCTATTGTGCTATTACTGCATTAGTTTCATTGACTTAGGAAATCCTGCCTAAAGATCATGCTTGCTCATGCTGTACACACAGAGAATTCCTTACAGAACTGTAAAAGTTGCATCTATCCTACTGGTGTTAGAAAATCAGAATTTCTTATCATCTCAGTAAACTCTTGAATTATAATTTTAGAAGTAATTTGTTATCCGAAGTCTTCGTTTAAAGTATTTAACCATTCATAGCCTTAATTTCCCTAAAATGTTCATGGGATTTAGAAAGCCTAGGCTATGAAAGAAGTTCTGTGATGCACCTGAAGAGGTGTCTGAATATCTTCAAGAAACTGGGACCACTTCTGTCTTTGGAAAATAATTCTTGAACATTTACCCTGTTCCCTCATTTCCCCTCATCAGGAACACACCTCCTGTGAGAAGAGGCCAGAAAACATCTTTGAATGCTTTCCCACAAACTTCTCTGCTAGTGGAAAATGAATGAGGCTTAAAGACTATGCAACAACAAATGTGATACTCTGAGGCAAGTCAGTCCATATCTAGTGGGCCATGTTTGTTCTAGTTCAGTATAAAACTTTAATCCTTCTGGGCATTAATATTATTGACAGTATGCCCAGCCTTGTGTCCCGGTTTTGTTTTGTTGATTCATATCTCAGTAATTCCTTGCCTTTTTCCTCCTCATCCTCCCTTGCTTCCCAAATTTGAGTACATTTGAGCCTGACTATGCCTGTGCAGTCAGCCCAGCTGGGTGCTTTGGTATGCAACATCATCCAACAAGCTTTCCCAAACCCCCTACTCCGGTTGTTCTGCTTTCCCACTGCTCTTCTCCCTCCTTCTGCCAGATGCTGCCTCATTCTGGGTCTGACTTGAGGATGTTCAGTCAGATTGACTTCCATCCCACAGCTGTTACTTGATCCCATTTCCTTCTTTTTCTCCCTCCTTCCCCTTTCAGTTTTGATCTAATTTCAGAGTTTCATTATCGAATTCATTTGTTCTGGTAGACCTTTAATTTTTTCATCTTTTAATAAGTCCTATGAGATTTTTTCCTGTTTGGAGCTTAGTGATGGCTTCTTTTCCCATTTAATATGTACAGGCTGCCAGGCACTTCTAACAGACTTCACCTCAGCCTCCAGCACTGGGTGTTCAGTTCATGGTTGTTATTTGCCCTTTGCCAGCAGTTGTTTGGCTTAGAACCAAGAATGCAAGAGTGTGATGGTCTGCCTTTGGCACTGTAAGATAACTACCAGCTCACTTCAGAGATTTTCACTCTAGAAATGCTGGGTTTCTCTACATATTGATGGTTATGGTTCATTTTTGAGGTAGGTTTGTATACAGACTGGAGAAGTCACACATCCTGCAACAAAAGTGTGTCCAATTGCCTTCTTGCCAAGTTTCAATATGCAGGAATCAAAAAGGTCATCTTGGTTGTGATGTAATGGTGATAAACCCTGAGATCATGGTGCTGAAAGGAAATAGTTTTCTCTGCAGAGATTTGGTCTCAGTTTCAAATCATCTTATCTCCTAGTTATATGTTTTATTTTTGTCTTAACAAGGGGATTTTGTCTTATCTGGGGCTTCTAAACACTGTGGAAGTGTAATATACCAGTACTTTTAATGAGTAACTGCTACTTGAATGAACAAGGATGGTGACTATGAACTTGAAAACCTTGCATTTTGAGGTGTATCTTACAGCACATGTATTTACTTAGGAATCTTAGAGTTCTTCAGAAATGTTTTGCCCTTCTAAGAAAATATTGTCAATTCCACATGTAACAGGAGAGTGAAGGAGTGGGAGACAGCAGGAAGAAGAACACACTGATCACGTGATTATGTAATCTTTATTTTTTTTCCCATATAAATGCTATGGATTTCTCCAAAAGATCAATTGTCCATATTTGGAGCTCCTTGGAGAAAAGGATACCCTTTTTTATCTTTTTTTTTTTTTCCCCCTAGAGAAATGTAGGGAATGTGGAGATTTTTAGGCTTCTACACCATTCAGAGATCTGTCCATTAGCTAAGACAACAAATGAATATAGTCAATAATCACGTAATAAAAGTAACACAGCATGAAGACAGACCTTTAAAATAGAGAAGAGACTTTTCCATTTAATGTTTTCTGCAAAATGGTTGGTCAAAATCATTAAACGTTTTTAACATCAAACCCAAATTTGTTTACCCAAGGGATCTTGAAGCAAATTTAGACTCCTGGATCTCTGTGCACCGAATATGATACGTTTGATGTGACCCCTCTCAATTTCCTTGCTTTTTGATCCGGTAGCATGAGCTGATTTCACTTCCTCTGGAGTCCAGCATGGCCTTTGCAGGATCTTTTCACTGTCAGATTCCTGGCAACTTTGACAGTAGAAATTGCACAGCTTATAAGTTTAGGAAATGGTGACAAATGTCTTTTTCGTAAGAGCTCATCTGCATGTGGTCACATTCAGACACATGCTTAGAACTTCAAAAACGGTAATGGATGATATTCCACCCTGTAGGAAAACAGGAAAAAGATACAAGTAGATCCTTAAAATCGGAGGAAAGATTAATTCCTTGATTTGTGTAGCCTTTGGATGTTTGTGGTGGCAGGCAGTGGTTTGGAGAGCGTGCTGACATCACCTGTTCATGTCTCACCTCGTGTTGATGGCATCATTTTGAGTGCTCAGGCTTGCTGAGGCATTGCTTCACCTTCTCCTTCCAAGCTCAAAAAACAGGTTTCACTCCTTGGTGCTGCAATTTGCTGGAAAAAAGCACCATCTTCTGCCTTCTTAGACTTTGAGGTGGTGATTCTGACCTTTCTCCTCAATGTCTGCTCATTGAAGCAGGAGGTGCAAATGCCTCCAGGTCTCCCCTTTCCCCTTGCCTGCTTGTCCTCATGACCCTTGTCAGCTGGGAAAAACGTCCTGAGCCTGGCAGTTCCTTTTTAACATCCCCTGCTACAGCCACAAGCAATGCAGGCTCCCAAAATAAACAAGGAGTGGGATAAACAGGAGGTGAATTTACGGAAGCTGCCTCAGCCCCCACTCCTTGGTGAGCTGGAGGGCACCACTCGACACCAATGTGTGGCCATTTTCCCTCACCCACACTTCTACATTTAAGGGTCTTGACATGTTCAGGATTGTGATTGATTCTATCACAGAATATCCTGAGTTGGGATGCTTCAGTCAATGGTTATTGCTCTTTATCCATGCTTCTACATCTCCATAAGTTTTTCATATGCTCTTAATATGCTCTTAATACCTCCTAAAATAGATCTGGGTGCACTTTGGGAACTGTCACATCACTTTTACCAGACAATAAATTAGAGGATTAATCATATGAAGCTTTAGGCTCTACATGGATATAGTCACACCTATGAATTGCTAACCAAGAAACAAAGGGCTAATTTCATACAAGGTAAACAAGATGAAAAAATATGTGACTTCTGCAAATTGTGAATCTGATGGTAGGTGAAGCAAATGCACTTCAGTTATTGAATGGGGTTTTTTCATGAGCAGAGTACAAAATACTAAAGTTACTTGAAACATCACTGTATTCCTAATATAGGCTGAATGTAACAAACCAGTGTATTAAATGAAATGCTTCAAAGACGAATCAGTGCAAGAAAACAAAAATTTCCTGTGGAATTTTGTATGCAGGGCATACACTTAGCCTTTGAAACATTATGGCTTTTTAAATTGGCTGAAATTGCCTGTCCTGAATTGCTAGTCAATTCAGGAAGATGTCCACTAAAATGTATTAATCCAGTCCCCACAGTTTTAGCCCCATTTAGAATGTAAATTATTTCTCATTACTGCAAGTTATTTTACATTACCAGCTGTTACTTTTGTTAACAGCTGAATACAAAGCCATTTTATGTTCCTAAGCATTTTTCACTTTGAGAATAAGTTATCTATTTGCTTAATTTGATGAAAAATAATTTCTCCCATTTCTAGCAATGTCATGGTTCAGTGCTGCTGTGATCCTCTGTCACAGGAAAAAAGGAGCCTGCTCTTTTCAGATGTCTCCAACCAGTTTTCAATCTTTAAAGATCCTCCCCTGAGGCTTCTGATGCTACAAAGTACCATCTCAAGCCCCCACTTTGGTTATTATTAGCTTTTATTCTGAAATTATTAGGCTGGTTTTGTGTGGTTTAAGACACGTAATCATTCAAGGTAGTAGCTTTTACAATGTGTTTGTGTTTCCAGCTAAGGACTTAATCAAAGTGCATTTTACCTGCTGACAAACTTCCTTATGAGAGGAAGTGGAGGGACAGGAATTAATCTCTGGTGACCAGTGACAGGACCCCAAGGAATGGCCTAAAGTTGTGTTGGGAGAGGTTTAGTTGGATATTAGGAGAATGTTCTTCCCCCAGAGGGTGGTTGGGCACTGGAAGAGGCTCCCCAGGGCAGTGGGCACAGCATTAAGGCTGATAGAGCTCAAGAAGTGTTTGGACAATGCTCTCAGGCACGTGGTGGGATTATTGAGGTGTCCTGTGCAGGGCTAAGGGTTGGACTCACTGATCCTTGTGAGTCCCTTCCAATTCGGGATGTTCTGGGATTCTCTGACCTAATCCAGCAGCCTCAACAGAAATGGGATTAAGGTGTAAAAGAGGAACTGCAAGGAGCAGAGATGATTAAGGAAGGGGTTCAGACGTCCTGATACACCAATGAAGCCCGTGAAATCCCAACATGTTGCAGGTGGCTGGAATTGTCCTCTGACATCTTGCAGCTTAATGGTAAAGGCAGGCTGGGCTCTGTAGCCACTGGAATTTTATCCTGTGACAGGCAGGGATGGCTGAGACATAGAGGGCACACTCTACTTCCTTTTCCCACAGATCCAAGATGTGCTCCTTCCCCCCCCCCCACTCCCTTTAACTGGCTCCTGTTCAGAACTGATTTAGAAGCAAGGCTGCAGCTGACCTGGCTGTGACTTACTGGAATCGGGTCGTCCCACCTCCCATTCATTTCCTTCCTAAGGTCGGGATGGAGCAATAAACTCCATGAAAGGTAAAGGTCTGGGATGTGCTGCTGGGCTGGAGGGCACTGCTGCCAGCCCAGCTTCTCCTTTCCCTGGCACACCCGTTACCACCCCCGCTCAGTTTTTAATGGTGACTGAATGCATCTCCATGGAGGTCATCACTAATATGAAGTCTGGGAAAGAAGACAGTAAACAAAATTTGATCAGGAGGTATGGGATGAACACCTACTTTCCCAAATGCATTGTTACAGCACACGGGGGGCGGTGGGAAAAAATAGATCGTACAGAAATGCTCTTGAAAATTATGTTTCCTTTTTCGGGCTGCTCAGAGGAGATGTAAATATACTGCTGTGTTGCTTGATCACAGAGTTTAGCATAATATTTTCAAATTCTGTCTTATGACAACCTGATTTTTTTAATTTCAAAGATGTAACCTTTTGTCAGGCTGGTCATTATCCTGAGAGTGACAGTACCAGGTACATTTGAGCCCTGACTGGAGATATTTAAGCATTGGATGGCCAAAAACTGTTCTTACTCATAATACCTTATTTTTACTCCAACATTTCACAGAAGTGTGGACAGATACCGATCACCAGGTACTCATGGCCCATCTGCAAAGTTGGGACTGTAGAAATCAAGTTTCTGGTTCCTGGTTCTCCCCATTTCAGCTGTAGCCATCCTCTGTTTCTTTTTTTTCAAGCCCAACCAAGCCAGCCCGTGTATATGAACAGAGTGAGTAGCACGGTGGTGGCTCTGGTCTGTGTCACTTTGCACTTTTAGCCAGCCCTCAGAGGTGCTGAAGTGCTGCAAGCACATGAGGTGTTCCACTGACTTCAGTTACACTTGTTTCCTGTTTCAAGACTGCTTTTTATTACCAAGGAGTGCAAAACCCCACATTAGAATAAATGAGATGCAGGTCATAGATTTATAGATACAATACCACAGCTAAGAAAATTAATTTAAAAATACCCTCTCAGTTCACCTGGTACAGGATTACATGCAGATGAAGCCCAACAATATGCTCTTTATGGCAAATGGGCATTTCTTTTTCTTCTTGTATATTTACAGCACTTTGGGCCTTGTTTGTGTGATGCTGATTTAAACTGAACAGGTGAAACAAGCTCAAGATCAATGTGATTAATTGAATTCTAATCTTATGCTGTCCCAGTTTAATGGCAATTAATTTTATTTTATCTCAAGTTAGCAATGATTTATTGAAGGTCACACCGTCAAAGTGCTGAAATAAAGCTTTGCTTTGTTTTTTGGGGGGAGAGAGGGGAGCTGGTCTTGTTTTTTTGTGGGGTTTTTTATTTGNATAGATACAATACCACAGCTAAGAAAATTAATTTAAAAATACCCTCTCAGTTCACCTGGTACAGGATTACATGCAGATGAAGCCCAACAATATGCTCTTTATGGCAAATGGGCATTTCTTTTTCTTCTTGTATATTTACAGCACTTTGGGCCTTGTTTGTGTGATGCTGATTTAAACTGAACAGGTGAAACAAGCTCAAGATCAATGTGATTAATTGAATTCTAATCTTATGCTGTCCCAGTTTAATGGCAATTAATTTTATTTTATCTCAAGTTAGCAATGATTTATTGAAGGTCACACCGTCAAAGTGCTGAAATAAAGCTTTGCTTTGTTTTTTGGGGGGAGAGAGGGGAGCTGGTCTTGTTTTTTTGTGGGGTTTTTTATTTGTTTTGTTGTTTTTGTTGTTGTCGGGGTTTTGGTTGATTGGGTTTTGTTTGGTTTTTTGTTGTTGGTTTGGGGTTTTTGGTTGGTTTTTTTTAAGGCTTAACTATATGAACATTTCCCAGGCAGCTGCCGTGTTTTATGGTGCTGTTGCCCCTTCTGTGAAGGATTTCCCCACCACATGCACTGGCCAGAATTCACTCACTCCCCTCAGCCACTACAGGGATATTCTGCCTCTTTGTGCACATCTTGTAGGGCAAGTGAAACCACTGGAAGTTACTCTGGAGCATCTGAGAAATGCTCCCAGATGCCATTCCACAGACATTGTTGGGAAAGCAGTGACTTCACTGGGACACTTGACACATAACAAAGGTCAACGACGCCCAAGCTTTTGCTGCATCAGTTTTTAAATGGATTGACTTGGTATCTGCAGTTTCCTGACTAGACAATGCCTCAGTAGTGAATCCAAGTGGTGGATGACAGTGTCTCATTGATGAACTCTGAGCTTCTTTTCAGGTGTTGTGCTTTTGAATTACAGTAAAACAAATGATAAATATTTAAAGGGGAAAAAAGCACAAGCTCCCCCCCCCCCCAAAAAAAAAAATCTAAAAAAAATCTTCCTGCAATATATATTTAAGTAACCATCCTGAAATAGATTCTGGACAGTTTAGATGAAATAATGTTCTCAAGAAGCCTCATGATATATTCATATGCACTCCACTGGTGAGACATTTCAATGATGCCAGCATTCACTTTGGAAAATCTACTTGATAACTAATTGTGCTTCTCCTCTGTTCTAAAGCAACTTTTAGTGCACTTGTTAGAAATAACACTAAGAATTACTTTACCCAGTGATCCAGGATCTGAAGGGGCATCAAAATTCCTGGCTATTCATAGTGGATATTTTTTGTTTTCTATGTCCTTTTAATTCGCAATGCAGTTCTTTATGCATAGGCATCCCTAAACTCTTGTAACATACTGACTGTAACCCGAGGGGACTCATGTCCAACAAAATGCTGTGGGCAGGGAAGGGACACAAAGCTGGGCCTTTAGAAATTGTGAGAAGCAAGTATCTGGAGATTTCATTTGAGGTTTCTCAGTTTGTGTATCTGCCTTGAATTTTAGCAAACTGCTCCAATGGAAAATGCATTAGGAAGTGTTTAAAACTACTGCTTAGTGACCACAAGAAGCTAATTATTCCTCAGTGTGCTGTGAAAAAACTCTTGCCCAGATTTTTCTTTAACCCAGTTGCTGTTCATGTATTTAAACCCCTCATGTGAGTGTGGTTGTGAATCTTCTCATGTAGGGTGAGGTGAAAGGTAGAAGCCAAGCAATGTCGCTCGATCTAGTGGACATAATTAATTAATCAATCAGAATTAACTTGTCAGGGAAAGCATATTTTAAACTTTTTCCCAGTCAGAGAGATATTTAGTGTCTACTACTGCTGCTTCATTGTACTACTAAAATGCTTCTTGCAGCTAAAAGGAAAAATGCTGGGTTTGAGTTTTCTTGTTTCTTCTCAAGCAGATATTTGCCACTGATTTTTCTGTAGTCTCTTGGCTCTTTCTGGAATAGGCTGTGTGCTATAATTTTGATGTAAAAAGCAGGGTTAAAGGTCCATGGGTGTCCAGGGAAACTCCTCTTGGAGCTGAGAAGAGCCAAGGACAGATCTAAACAAGCCCTCGGAGGTCATGGTGCAACCTGAGTGTGCAAAAGAACAAGATCCTTGGGCTGCCTGTCAGTGAAACACATTTCTGTCACTCTCACCTTATGGTGAGGGGGTGGGAGCAAATGGGGCAGGAATGGGGGTGGTGCCTGTGTTCCAAGGCAAGAGAAGAGCACGGTGGGTTTTCTCCAGGATACACAAGTTCACAAATATTAGGATTGTCGGAGTCACAAGGCTGCCTTGTTGATTTAATACTGCTCAGCTGTTCTCTGTTTCTATGTAACTGTACACCTTTCCTAGCAAAACTATTTATTATCCTATATTAATAATAGCAATGTTTTTTCAAAGTCACCTACCACAACCTGTCCTCACACAGAGGTCTCGGACTCTCTTGTGGGATTCTGGGAAGGAATTGTCTTGTCCTACCCGAAGATTTCAAGTTTTATGAGGTAGCATGACACTGCTTGTGTCATGTTTCTGCCCTTTAACCAGAGCTTCTATTTGCTGTAAAAGCCTCAAAGCACAGAATGTTCTTTGTCATTGACCCACTGATTCTAAACTTGAAGCTGCTTGTTCTCATTACAGCCAGGGAGCAGCATCTCCTAACAGCAAATAAACCACAGTGAGGTTGGACAGTCCAAGCTAGTCACAAAATTTAGGACCCTTTGTGATGACTATGACAGGACATTGAATTATGTGTGCCAGTTATTAATTCCCAGTTCATCTTATTTCTTTAAATCAATTTATTTTGGGATTTACTGGAAGACATGAAAGCATTTCTGTGCATGCATGTGCTGCTTTTTTTTTAGAATAAGGACTCCTTGGGCTAAAAAGTGGCAGTCAGATTATTCCTTTATAGATTTACTTGAAGTAAATTATTCGGTATTCCTTGGATTGGACAGCAATTTGTTTTAAGTACATATTTGATTATGTAAAATATCTGATGTGATTAAAATTATGGATTAAGAGGTTTTCCACTTTAGGTTATTTAACTAGGCATTCCTTATTTAAAATTAGGGCTTGACATCTCTAGCTTGGAGCATTTTCTAATTAAAGAAAATATTCTTTTGAGGTCAGGCATGTACTAATAGCCTTCAAAATAAAATTAAAACAACCCAAAACAAAACAAGCAACAAATCTCAAACATGTTTGTCTAAGAGTATATTAAGAGGATGCATTTTATTTAGGAAAATTCATTCAATGTTTAAGAAAAGGAAATGTGTATTTCTGTTTTTGAATGGGGTATGTTTTTCAGACCTGTTATATACACTTATATACCATAATTTGGCATTCTAATGAGGCTGTACTTTGAGGAAAACAGGTTAGAAGGACAAACTAGGTTCAGAATAAAATTATTGACCAGTTTATCTTGTGTAATATGAAATCTGTTTGAGAAAGTCTTTTTTTGCTTCTTAAAGATCTGTTCCTTTTTCATTACCAGTTTTTAAGCAGAAACAATCCCCTGGTAGAAGGCAGGGTCACTCCACCTTGTTACAACTCATCAAAAAAAAAAAAAAAAAGAAAAACAACCCTCAAAACCCAAAGAAATTACTCCCCCCACCTCCAAACAATTGGATTTTTTACTTTCGTGACCACAGTGAAATAGTTGCTGAACCCAGGTGCTGTAAGATATCAAATCATCCTGGCTCTAATTTGAACTCTACCAAAAAATTCCTTGTGTGACCTTGGGTGAGTTTTTTATCATTTCCAAAACTGGCCATCTAAAATGGCAGGCACCTAAATCTGTAATCTCAGTTCTGCTCCTTTTGAAATATTAGGAATAGAGGTGTACAGCTGGAAGGATGTCTAATGCACAGTATCAACAAATATATTTTTGTCTATTTTAATCATCACACTTGAAACAAGCCAAACAGCTGAAACCACACAGTGCATTGGTTGCTTCAGTTGAGTACAAACAATATTGTTCTGTACAGTTTCACATGACATAACACTATTTTTATCATCATTTCTGTAATAGGTGTCAAAGGTACTTAACAGTTCTCTAATTAAGGTTCCTCTTACTGCTGTTGCCATGGGATTGTGTGCTCTGAACCCACCCACAGTCCTTCACTTTTCACCCCTTAGAGCCAGAAACAGTGAAGAGGTGCCACCTCATCCCCTGCCGCCCACCCCAGTAGATCTTTGTGCAAGATCAACCTGTCAGGGCCTGTAAAAAATACATATATTTTAATATAAATCTATATCCCTGGTTTTCAGAATTGCTGTATCAACCATTAAGGTTTCCAACTGAGAGGGCAGGTAAAATAGGAGTTTTTCTGCATGCTTATACCCTTTGAAAGTGAGTTTTGTTGGGCTGGTTGCTCCTGCACACTTCACCGTCTAATGGACTTGGATATGTGTGTGGGCATATATATAAATATAATAAAATGGTTTGGGTTGGATGGGACCTGAAAGATCATCTCATTCCAACCCCCTGCCATGGGCAGGGACACCTTCCACTAGAACAGGTTGCTCAGAGCCCCATCCAACCTGGCCTTGGACACTTCCAGGGATGGAGCAGCCACAGCTTCTCTGGGCAACCTGTGCCAGGGCCTCACCACCCTCCCAGGACACAATTTCCTAATATCCAATCTAGCCCTACTCTCTCAGTTTGAAGCCATTCCCCTTTGTCCTGTCACTCCAGGCCCTTGTCAATAGTTTCTCTCCATCTTTCCTGTGGGTTCCCTTCAGGTACTGAGAGGCCACAATTAGGTCACCCTAAAGCCTTTTCTTTTCCTGGCTGCACAATCTCAATTTTCTCAGCGTTCCTATATGCATAGTCCTGCAGACATATGCATCTGTGATGTTGTACAGGAAACTAGGCATACTCTTTAAATCCTTCCTTTTCAATCTACAGCTGGAGGGAAGCAGACTGCTGCTGATTATTGTCTCAAGGACCTAAGCTGAGTGTTTACTCTCACCTCTGAAACATGGTGTGCTGCTTGGTAGTTAAATATTCTCCCCCTGGCCCATTTACATGCAATTACTTTGAGAAAACCCAGATGTGGACACAGGTCCTACTTTTAATTTCTTCACTGAGAAGAAATACACAATATTCCTGTGATATGTGGGGGGAAATAGTTCTGAACCCCACTGCGTTCAATCTCTGGAAATCTCTACAACGGGTGCTGACACATTGGATTGCTCAATATTAGCATGTGAAAAGTTAGTGCTGCACTTGCTTGTGCAGAATCCACCAATTAATATTTGCATAGAAACTATCCAAGGCATTAAAAATACCCCCTGACAAGTCTGTCTTTGCTGTAAGTGGAGAGTTGTTCTTCAGATGGGTGACCTCAGGAGGAATTTTCAGCAACTGCTACATCAAAAGGGGATTTTCTTTCTACTTATCATTCTCAGAGGCCCGAAGCTGTGACACATCAATAATAACTCATGTTTGTGTAATGTGATGCCACAAACCATAAAAGTTTAACTTCAACAAGTAACTTGTTTAAGTAACCACAAGAACCAAAACAGCAGAAAAATGTCCTTTTCCACCTCATAAAAAACCCTCCCAAATATCGACAGGCAAAAACCTGTCGCAGTTTTTTAAGGGAAAGGTGAATTTCAGCTCCCATTGCTGTCCCTGTAAAAATCAATTGCAAACTAAATGATGGGGATCTTCTGTTGCTTTCACCTCTGAAAATTCAATTTTTGTGACCTGTATGATGAGAGGGAAATGTTGTGTTTGCCATTTCATGTTTTCTTCTTATTTATTCCCGTTAGCACAATAAGGGATTGACAGGCAAGACGTGTGGGAAGGCAGATAGAGCAAGGGACCAAAGTGGGTGGCCACAACTTTAATAAGACATGTCCTCTTTGAAAATTCTTCCTGTCATATTAGCCCTGAGTGGACAACCACTTGCTGGTAAAAGCAGTCAGAGTGACAAAAGTCCTGGGACTACTATGTAGTTAAAAACCCCCACCATAAACAAACAAAAAAATTGATTTTCCTTGCCTGAGAGAAGCCAAAAATGCCAATAAGGTGCTAGATTGTTACAAGGATGTTGGTGTTTTCTTGACATCTCAAAGCATTGCATTTTCTAAAGCAGTTAACTTTAAATGTTATTTAATGTATTTAACCAGCTTTCAAGATTCTCAAGATTTCACATTTAAAGTTCTCATACTTGGAATGTACAGAAATTGAGATCTGAGCAGATTTTCTTACCAAGGCTGTCACACTTAATAAAGGCCTTGTTAATAAAAAAAAAGCTAGTCAGTAATTTACATATATATGATTTAAATTATTGACTGGAATCACTGATTTCAGTACTGCTATTAAAAAAGTGGGTTGCAGCAGCATACAGTGACAGCCCATACATTGAAATATTGTATGGATCATGCATTTTATTTATATTAGTATATGTATTATCTATATTTTAGTATATATAGATCATGACTGAAGAGGTAGCATAATTGGAAGTATTCAATATGCTATATTATTTGTATATATTATATCTGAAGTGGTTTAGTGCTCTTAAGAAATCCCTGATCCATTTATTGGAGCTGGTGCAGTGTGTCAGTGCCCTTTTCTGTGTTGGATTTACAGGTTTATGAACCAGCAGAAAACACACTTATTTTGACCTGGGTGTGTTTTCAGATGCAACAGGATGCCAAGGAACCAGTGTCCTTCCATAGATCTCATTTCAAGGCAGAATAGTACTTTTAATCAGGCAAAGTAGTTTTCCCTCTTAAGCACAATTGTCCTGTTAGACAATATACTTTTTTATGAGTAATCTCTCTTGGCTTCTTTATTGTGGCACTTTACAGTAGTTGTAATAAATCTTTTCCCTATTTTTATTTGCTTTAAATGCCAATTCATAGTTTGGGCTTTGTCATCCTGCAGAAAGATCCTTTGTTTTCAAAGCCATAACATATGCATGGGGGATACATGGGCCTCCTCCAAGAAATTCCTCAACAAAAGTGTAAAAGAAATGTATGTTTTTGGGGAAAAGTTTGCCCAGGTCACTTGATATCCTACTGCATAGACTGAATACAAATTTATTGTTCAAGAAGAGATTTTCTGCCTTTATTTAGGGCTGACTCAAAGTGCACCCTTTATGTTTCTCCAATGTTTTACTAGGAATAGCCAGATCTAATATCTGTTCTCCCTGACACAAACACCCAGTGCTTTCCATACAAGCTTTGAAGTACTGTGGAGATTTCACTGATGGCTATCACTAAAAAACTGATTCCCCATCTGGAAATGTCCATTGCATTCGTTTTCTATGCCCCATTGTATCTAGCAGCAAGATTTATCTGGGTGAAGCTTTTTCCAGTTAAAAAACCAAGATATAGTTAGATTTGTTTTGCTCAAAAACATAGTTGGAATATAGACTAAATAGAAGAGATTAAACTGAAAAGGCTCTTAGGATCTCAGAATCTAAGACAAGATTTTCTTAATAAGCCAAGGCAATGGCAGCTAATATATGTGTACAATAGAAAACTTTTCTAACAAGGTTCTCATTGTTTAAGGATTCCTCTTCAGACCATAGCCCTGCTTATCTTTCCAACAACAGCCTATTGCACTGACATTTCACAAGCTAAGCCAGGTAAATCTATATGGGGCTGGGTTCCATATTTCATTGGCCTTTATTCTGAACTAGGTTGTATTCAGAACCCTTTAGTTTGTTCTTGCTTTTATCTTGCTGGTTGCCTTTGTTGGTGGATTATTTTCTTTTTCTCTTTTAACGTAATGCTTTTGACTAGGAAGAAAGGAGAGTTTCTAGCTCTGATTTTAGAGCTGCATGACCAGTTGCATCTGGCATGAACTGGGATGCACTTAAAGAAATAAGTCAGTTTATATTAATTCTATCTGAGAAAGAAGGTTTAAAAGCTTTTCAGGTTGCAGTTTTATACTGGTTTCTTTTAACACTAGCTAAAGGAACTCTTGCTGTAAATGGCTTTTGTTTTCATGCCTGTGACACTGGATTTTAGGGTTGAAGAATTAGCACATCGATCCCATCAGTATTGTATGATGGGACAGTCCTATTTCTCACATAAAATTCATTTCCTCATAGTGTTTTGGTGGATCATCTTTGGGAAAGAGCTTGGCCTAAAAATGTGGAGAGATTTTAGAAAACTATGGTATTTTCACTGCCTGAAATTAGCTCTGAGTAAAATGCAGAGTGTAAATATATATAAATGTATATATATGCCTCTGAATGTGTGTGGATACATGTAAGTTTGTGTTATAAAAACAATGATATTTTCACATCTGTATTAATATACATTATTTGTGTCTCATGAAATAAGTGTTGTTGCAGAAGCCTTGAATAAAGGAGCCAACTCAACTACTCATTCATTTTTCTGTGTTCACCCATTCAGTCATTTTTCCCTCAGAAAAGCTTCTGTCTGAACTCTTCAGAAAATATACTTTGACTTAATATATTTCAAGTGCAGCTATCCTGCTTTTGCTCTTTCAAAATGCACTCTACAATAGAGTTTATAATCATAAAAAGGTTTCTCTCTCACACATTATAAAAATACCAAGATAAAAACAGAGAAATTGTGAGTGATATATATATAAAATTTGCTGTGGGTTTCACTTTGATCCTCTCTATTCTCATTCTCAGTAAGCTAAATCTGGTTTTATAAGCCAAGAGGAAGAGTTCCGTTTTTGTTGGTAAAGATTATTTGCTGTGAGGTTTCAGAGTAAATGAGGTTTCAGAGTAAATGAAGAGTAATATCAGAGGAAATAATTTTATAAAGATTGCTTCAAAATCCTAAATATTCACTCATACTTGTCAGCTGTCTCGTTTATTTGACTTAATCTAATTGTTTTCCTAATTATTTTTCTTCTGTTCTTTCATGTTTCTACCTTTATTAAAGGGGATTTTCTCAATCTTCAATTATTAAGAAGCTCTTCAGTTATCATTGACTCTATATGTAGTGTCAGTACCAAATCTGTCCCTGTATTTTGGGTTTATTTTCTGTGACTCTCTTGCGTTGATCCCTTTTTGTGCTGTTCTGATTTATGTGTCTTATTTTCATTTAAATGTCTTATTCTGACTTATTCTCAAATGCAAGAATTTTGAGACCCAAGAGATGCCTGTAAAAGAAAGTGAACAGGGTACACAGAGTAGGGAGCACATTAAGGGCACATTTGTGGGCATGACACTGAGTTGTTTTAAACTTACACATTAGAACAAAGGAGATTTAGTCCACCTGGTCAAGTAGTAAATACTTTGTTTAATTTGGAGTCCACAAAAAAAAAAGTAACTTCATTTCAGATCTGTAGAGAATATACTAAAGAAAAATAAGTATTATGAAGGGTGATTTGACTTGATTCAGTCAAACACTTTCAAAACAAAACACTGGATGTTTCCAAATGAGTCAAAGCACATTTTGAAGAGAGCCGTTTTAATAGATTTTTGAGTAAAATTTCATTTTTAATGGACGTTTTTGAAACACAAACCATTCTATGATTCTGTGATTAACAGGGGTAATTTCAAGATGGTTCTTCCAGACACAGGACATGATGAGTCTGCTCTCTGTGTATGCCCCCAGAGTTGTCCACTTTTTGTGGGTACCTTTGAAGCTGAAGGCAGTCAATGGGAGAAGGGGTTTCTTTCTGGATAATCTGAATTAAGAGCCAAACTATAGTTGCTGCTATAGTAATATACTGCCTAGGGAAGCACAGGTAAGAGGAGCTTTTCTTCTTTACCCACCAAACCCTTGCCAAGCATGAGATGCAAGGGTGGGGATGCTGACACAGAACTGCCTGGCAGCAGAGCAGTCACAGGATCCTTGTGTGGATGCAGGTACGTGCTCCTTCTTCCAGGGATGTAAAATCCTTGAAAAAAGCAAGGAGTCCTTGTAATAAGCAAGATTTACAGGAGGACTACTGCACCCTGTAGTTAAAGAAGGTAATGCAGAGGTGGTGGGGGAAAAGCAGGAGGTGGGACTGTCTTAAATCCTTTTCAGAAACTCACAGAGCAGGGATCACATCCTGGAGCCAAATGCTTAACTACTCCTCATGGATATCCCCTCATACCCCCTCTCCTTCTTTTTGTTTTAAAATAAGATTGAGGTGCCTGGAGGGTGCCTATAAGGAAGATGGAGAAGGGACTATTTACAAGGATATGGAGTAACAAGACAAGGGGAAATGGCTTCAAAGTGGAAGAGAGTTGTTTTAGGTTGGATATGAGGAAGAATTTCTTTCCTGTGAGGGTGATGAGGTATTGGAACAGACTGCCCAGAGAAGCTGTGGCTGCCCCATCCCTGGAAGTGTCCAAGGCCAGGTTGGATGGGGCTCTGAGCAACCTGTTCTAGTGGAAGGTGTCCCTGTCCATAGCAGTGGGTTGGAACAAAACAATCTTTAAGGTCCCTTCCAATCCAAACCATTCTATGATTTTATGATTCAATGATTTATGTAAATCGTGGATGCCAATGAGTCCTATGTATCATTTGGTTGTCAGGGAACCTGTGTTGATAACTTAGCAGCTATTTATCATTCCCTGGTTAGGCCAGATACCTACTGCTTTCTGCACTTTTTGCAGCTGGTCTGAAAACTGAGACTGTCCTTGGTTTAAGTTCATTGGGTAATTTGTAATACTGCTTAATCCAAACTGTAGCGAGCAAAATACTTTCAGGCCAGCCTGGAGGGAACATGATCTCTAGAAGCTTGTTGTTCTGACCATCCTTTACAATGCTAAGCCTCTCACCTCAGTTCTTTCCTTGGAAACCCTGCAGTTCTTGTTCAAGCAAGGCTTGTGTCGGCTCTTGGGAAAGCACAGGATCTCCAAGCTTGGGCCACTAAGTGGAATTCAGCCCTGTGAACCTACCAGGGCACACTCAGGCACTTGGATGGTGCTTTGAGCCAAGCCAGAAATGTTGCTGCTCTGCTGCTGGCAGGTGGGAGAGGACAATCCAGACAGGATCTGAGCAGACTGTTCTGGAAAGCTTTCTAAATCAGGCCTGAGCAGAGTGTAGTGATTACACAGTGTGGAATCTGCCCTCCCACACTTGTTGCAGAGTAAGGTAATGAATGAACACCCTGACAGGGCATTCCTAGTTTGATTTAAGCAGCAAGGAGGGGGCTGGAGTGTCCAAGCTGCCCCGTGGAGAAGCTCAGGGGAGCACAATTGCTGTAGTAGGAGGAGGGAAGTTGTTCTTGCTCTCAAAATCGGAAGCCTGGGATCAGAAACCCTGGACCTTCAAGAACACTAATTTTTCATCTTCACCATTAGTTCTCATTTTCTAGCTCTCATGGCAGTTTTGTGTGCAGCCGACATACAGTTCCTTACAAAGTCACACATATATGTGTAATATTCCTTCCAAGGAGCAGGAAAAAGGTCTTCGGGACTTCAGGTTGTCAAGTTTCCAAACCACTTCAGACTATTAATTGGGGACTTCTGAAAAAAAACCAAAGTAAATCCTCTCTTTTTGATAAGTGTTGGATTATTTTCATATGCATTTTTGGCAATTATGACAACATGCAGCCCTGAGAGACCAAGCTACTGAGGAGATTTTTGAAGGCAGCAGTTCTATCAGCAGAGGCTCTGCCAAGGTAGTAACAACAAACAATGAGCTGCTTGTTGTCAGAACCCTTAGGAGGCAGAAGAAAAAATGTCTTGGAAGCAGATAAACTTCACTTTGAGTTCTGCTTTGAGTAGGAGAAGAGCGTGCTGAAAGATTGTCAGTAGATGTAGAGATAGACTGAAGAAAATGACAGATTTTGGAAGCACAGTGGAAATTTGGGTCATTGTAAGGTTAGGCAAAGTATGTGTTGGGAATACAATGAAATGTGTGCTTGTGTGGGTGTGTGTATGAGAGTAAAAGAATTTTTGGGAGTTGGCTTCCAGGTCTGACTTGCTTGTAAATGCAGAGTGATACCCCAATGGGCCTGGAGGGCAAGGCTCAAGTTCTGGAAATTTAATTTTGAACCAGATTCTGTCATTCTGTTCTGTACAAGGGGTGTTAAACAAACTGCCCTTGTCAACAGCCATTGCTGCTGTCAAAAAAGCCACTCCTTTCATCTGGAGGCAAAGAACGTTGTTTAAGATTGGTGTGTGCCCAGGGGGAGAAACAGGTTTAGTGGCTTTCCTTTTAGAAAAGGATTTTGGGACTGTTTGGAAGGAACACTTGGCTGCAGCCCGAATCATGGATCAAACTGCAAGACAAAGGAAAAGGTTTCCAATGATCTGGGTTTTTTCCCTTCTGGGAAGGTGTTGACTTGCTGAGGTCTTTGGTCAACGTGCTGGTTGTTCTGGAAACTATTCTGAGGTTAGACATTTAACAGTGGTTCTGGGATTTAATGGCTTCAGGATGGAAACAACAGAGAATGAAATTAAAAATTGGACAACTGCAGGGGCTGGCTCCTTGTTTCAAACCAGTCTATGTTTAGTGAAGTAACAGATCAATGTAGGACCATGGTTGGATCTTAGCCTCCTCCTGGTATCACTCCTTTGATTTCAGTGAATTCCTTTGTTTTAGGAATGTAAGTCCAGGATCAGGTCTCAACTGTCAGATACCTACAATTTATTTTTCCATTGTCAGAATATCATGAGTTTTATTATAGATAACTCTTGGCATATGTACATAAACCTGAACCTGGGAGCTGGTATGATTTGAATGCTTTCATTATCTTGGGCCGGAAGTATAATGTAACACCTGAATATGTGGGTATAAATATATTTTATATTCAATAGGAGGGGGGAGTTGTGACTCCAAGACTTAAAAAACAAACATCTTTGAAGTTGATACAGTTAGGTTTCTCTTTCTAAAAGGGAAGTTGAGTAAAACTCTTACTCCAAGTGACACAATAATTAAGAATCTGTCTTGTGGAGCTGCAGTACTTATCAAGTAATGGGTCTGTCCCAATATTTGATATTGGCAGTGTGGATCCCAACTTGCAATGAATAATGCCTTTCTCTCAAAGCAATTTTGCCAAAAGGAGTAGAATTTTCTCTGAATATCTACACATGAATGGGAATATATATACTCACTTTGTGATACTGCAGAACATGTATGAACCTCAGATTTGAAAAACGCTACAGAAGGCAGGAGCACAAGCTGATTAATTCTTGGAGTCTGGCATTTAAAAGCTCCTAATTTACAGGTTTTTACATTTAGTAACTTAAAAGTAGAGACTACGGGGAAAACCCCAGTCTCACTACAGCTGATAGAAATTCCAGAAGGGGGGCAAAATTTTACCTCTTTGCTGATTTTGCTCATGAATGTGGGTTGAACCGATAAACTGCTTTATCTCCCTCTGTGCCTGTGCAGTAATTACTCACTTTGTGTTGTCTAAATTCCAGGTGGTTTCTAAGATTTGTGGGATCAGAACCACAAATTCACTACTTCCCCAGGGGAAGCTGTGGATTAGGAATTGGGTGCAACTTTGGGTAGCGTTGGATAGATGTCTGATGAGAGCAAGGATATAGCAGGCATGATAAGGAAAAGACTGGAGGCAAGTTATGAAGTTAGAAGTAGCTGGAAAAGAAGGAAAGTACCTAAAGGCAACAAGTGGACAAGGTCTAGTTGCAGGAATTGAAGCCAACAAAATACTCCCTGCTGGAACTGGAAGGGAAGTCAGGAGCCATGCCAGCACAGAGCTTTACAGTTTACTGGCAAAACACCATGGTCCACACTGGAAATGCTGAACTTTTGCAGCTGTCCTCCACTCCATGAGTTCCAGGAGCTGAGATTAGACTGAGGTGACTCACGCAAGTGTCAGGAAAACGCTGCATGATGAAGTGTCCTTTTTATTCACTTGGTAATTTAGAGCAGACACCATGTGTGTAACACACACTCCCAGGGGCTCTGCTTCCCTTTGCCAAGTAGGACACTCAGGATGGACTCCCAGTGGCTGCTGTCAGTGCAATGGGTGGATCTGAGGAGCTTTACAACAGCACCATCTTTCAGGGCACAGCCTTGAATCTGATCTAACACTGGGTGCTGCAGGGAATGGCTTTGCATCCTGGCTTTGGTTTTGCAGGAGCTCTTGGTCCTTGTGGCTGCAAGGGTATTATATACAGAGCATATTAATTTTACTATGAACTCTTCAACTCAACTGGCACATGAGCGTTACTTTATATTTTAACATCTATTTCTTGTCCCCCTCGGTAAAGGAAGTTTTTTTGGAGAACATTGTTCCTGTCTGTGGAGCTTTCATGGTGCTGTCACAAAAGCAAGAAGTACAAGATGCTGAGTCAAACATGTCTTTCCCTTCCCTCACTGTGACACCGAAAGACTCTGACAGGTGATTTATATTTCCTACTTGTAGGAAATCCCATTGGGAAATTTAGCCTTCCGTCTTCAGTGCAGGATTTGAATAAGTGTGTCCTGGGGCCACAGAGAGAATGAGGAAAAATGAGAGAGGAGGATGGCAGTAAATGGGTACAGACCAGCATTTAGAGCAGAGAGGGAGAGAAAGTACTTTAAAAAGAAAAGATAAAAAAGGACTAGGATCACTCAGTTCCAGGATTTATCGTATTTTAATCTCGCAAAGGAGCTGAAGTACAGTTCTTCAGGATCTACCTAATTTTTGACACTTTCTATCTTTTAAATGCTTGACCTGACAATCTTTACAGTGTTCCAATACATTTCTGGGGTTGGGAATTCATGTACTTACCCACTCACGGGCCAGGTGTGGGCACTATACTTACTTAACATATGCATTAGATACATATTTGAACTCAAAAACACTTCTAGAGAGCAGTTTTTAGTTACCATCCATTGCTCTTATAACTGATATTCCTCACTCAGGGAATTGTTAGACTTTATTTTTAATGTCTGAGCTTTATAAAGCCTCTGGAAAGAAATAGGTTATATAAAAATTGTTTCTTTAGTTAAACCAGCTTGCAGTCTATGTTAATAACCAATCTGCACTGAGATTTTTTCCAATGTCCTTAAAAAAATTGGGCCCAGATTTTGCTTCTCTCTTGTCTGCATCTGGTCCACAGGTGATTTATGTGTCAGGACACCTCAAGTTCATCTGCATGTACTGGTGTAAAATCTGCAGACAGAAATGTTTGAGTCAAAATGTTGAAAGCAACATTGAAACTCCAGGCNAAAAAAGAAAAAAAAAGTGTGTTTGTAAACATTTCTGCTCTTATGGGGTATGAGTGTGTTTGAGAAGGCTGGTAAGGGAAAATGGGGAATGGAGGGAAAAAGAAACAAACAAAAAACCAGAAAAATAAAGGAAGAATTTTGTAATTGGCAGGAATAAATTATTATGAACACTTCTTTCTTTTTATCTGCTGGCCAGGTCTATAGCTTCAGGTTAGTCCAGGAAAAGCCTATTTTCTGTCACTACAAGTCTTCTGCTTCCTAAAATTTATGTTGCAGTTGTGTGAGGTCTTCACTGTGGAAAAAAATAAGTCAGGCCTATCCCTAGGATCTGGACTGGGGGCTTTGAACTGGACTGGAAGCTTGGTACACTGGTGGAAGGAGCAGTAAACGAGGATAATGCATGTGTTTGGGAGAGAGAGAAGAGGCAAACTGGCAAATTAGTCTATTGAAATTTTAAGATGGGTGGCATATGATGTGTATGAAATTGCTCATGCAAATTAACTCAGAAATTCGCTGTCAAAATCAGCTCGTGGATAAGACTGGAATAAGTTGTAATAGAGGAAATTGAAACAACTAAATGAGTCATGTGCCCTGTGAGTTGTCTTTCTTCCATGCTTTCCCCAGCAGAGAGCAGCAACTCTCCAAATGTTCCTTTTTCATGTTCCTCCTTAGAGAAGCTGCTAAACAAGTCGTGGTTCACTTCATGTTTGAGTTCTTCCATCACAGGTTCAGTTAAACTAAAAGCATCATAGATACTGGTTATGGTATTAAAAGAAGTTTTAGAAGCTTCCAATAAAAGGTAGTGAGAGGTCTGGAATTTCCCAGTGCAGCATTTCTCCCTCCTGGAGAGCAGGATGGACAGATACACTACATCGTGTTCTTTCTTTGTAGTTATTGCTTCCTTTCTGTTAGAATTTGCCACATCCATGTTTTAGACTTAAACTTTGTTTGCCTGCTCTTATCGTAGAATCATCAGTTTTACTGCACTCACACCTGCTGGAATGATGCTTTTAGATGAGCCCAGGTGAGATTTGCAACATTCTCTGATTTCATTTACGGTCTTTTTTTTGTAAAAAACCCCACCAAGTCAGGAAGAAGAAACAAAGTCATGGAACTGTTGAGGCCAGAATGAATGAAAGCATAACTTCTCTTTCTCTTGAAGATATGCAGCAAACCTTTTTACCCTCTAAAGGACTTTCTTAATATTTTAGAAAGCTGTTTATGAAGGATCATTGAAAATATTGAACCTGTGTGCATGTATTTTTTATGTGTTAGCTTCTTTATGAAGTAAAAAGACAGTCATTGGAGGAGACTAGGTGTGATGTTATGGTTTTTTTTTCCATTTTACCCCTTTCTATTGCAGTCTAAAACTTCAAGAATGCCATGCCATTTTATCTTCCTTTCTGGGAATCTTTAGAGATACATGTGATGTGATCTCATGCTTTGACTCAAGGGGATGAATTCTGCTAAAAACTGAGCAAGATCTCATTCTCTCAAATTAATTAGTGGTATAAATTAAGGAATGAATAGCAACCACAGAAAGTTCAGTGTCTAAAGTCTTTTTCCATGCAGTGCCCATGTTCTTTTTCTGTCCTCTTGTGTCATCACCAGTCCATATGTTCTCTAGTCATGATAATCTCTAGAGCAGAAGAAGTCTCTTGTTCTTTTGATGCATCCTGAGTGGCCTCAGGAAGTGCCACTACTGTCAGTCTGTTGCTCCTAGTTTTGTGCAGGTGGGAAGAGGACAGGAAGGGATGTGACATGAGCAGAGCTTTCACACATACCTGTTAACGTATCAGAGCTGCTATAATGGAATAAGTGACCTTAGTAAGGGCAGGAGCTCCAGAGAATCATGTAATCACAGAATCATTTAGGTTGGAAAAGACCTCCAAGATCATTGAGTCCAACCTGTGACTGATCCCCACCTTGTCACCCAGCCCAGAGCTCTGAGTGCCACGTCCAGTTGTTCTTTGGACCCCTCCAGGGGTGTTGACTCCACCACCTCCCTGGGCAGCCCCTTCCAATTCCTGATCCCCCTTTCCATGAAGAAGTTCTTCCTGATGTCCAACCTGACCCCCCCCGGCACAGCTTGAGGCCATTTCCTCTTGTCCTTTTGCCTGGGAGAAGAAATCACTTCCCACCTGGCTACAACCTCCTGTCATGGAGTTGTAGAGAGTAAAAAGGTCTCCCTGGAGACCTTGTGAGCTGCCTTATGACCATATGAGCTGCCTCTCACATGACTGACTCTCACCATAAAAGAAGTAGAGATGGGAGAAGTAGAATACAGCAGTCAAAAAAACCTCTGTTTTGGGTTTAAGGCCCTGTTTTACCTCTGAGTCAAACAAGATGGAATTGAAAGGTTAGCAAAATACCAGTGAATCCACCTTTTCCCACAGCACCATCAGCTGGATGGAAGATGACCAGGAGCTGCCAGACTGTGGCAGTCAGTTTATACCATGTCTGTGTAAATGTGCTCTCCCTCCACCAGGACACCACTGCTTAGGCCATGTCCTGAATAAATCCAACCTTGATGCAGCTCCCTTTAGGATTCCTGCTCTCTTGAGCCATTGCCATAGTTTTCATATTGTTAAACCCTTAAAGTCTTTTGCATGCTGGAACATTTCCCTATAATCTGGGTCTCTAACAAACTGCTGTCATCACAGATGTATCACAAACAGCTCTTGCCCCAGGATACTGCATGTTTCTGAAGAACTGCTTTCCTAACATTCCAGTGAAATGCAGGAGTCTTCTCTTGTTGTCTCCTCAAATGGTCAAATTGTACATTTTAATCACTGTGTGTTATTAAATCTCTCTTTCATTATATTTTCCCCAGAAAGATAAAATATTCTGTATCTTATTTGCATGAAGAAAAGATGGTATTCAAATTGAAAAAACCACAACCACAATATTTTGGTGTTTTGGGCACGTATCTAATTTTATAATAGTGTTAAAACCTGTAAGAATTCCAAACTGGTTTCTAGAACAGAGTCTGAATGTTGCTTTTATAAACCCAGATTATTTTACAAACCAAATTATTTTATAACCTTGGTCTGCTACTACTGCCTTTATTTTGGTGAGAGGTTAGGGCATGAAATTTGTCAAATGATTGACACACTGTCACAGCTTTCAGAGCCTGTCCTCTTGAGCAATACTCTGTGATCCTGTTAGTGAGGGGTAGTAAAAGTTTGTCTTTGTTCTGAAAAGTGATGGTTGAGGGTTTGATCCTTCCCAGTAGCTCAGCACTTCTGTACCAGGTATGCAGTCAGCAAGATGTGCTTTCCTTGGGAGTAAAAGCAAGCCTTTATCCCTTTTAGCCCTGCCAAAAGAGAGCAGGATCTTCCCAGAGGTACAGATATACAAGCTCCCCTCTGCAGCACATTAAACTCTATCAAACTGCTCTTCATTGTGGGTCCCAGCATTACACAGATGCCCCTGAACAGCCATGTTAAAGGCAGCCGTTTACACAAGGAATTGTCTTTCCAAAAATTCATCTTCTTGGTTCTAAGTCAATGAGCTGGAATTCATTTAATCTGAGGTTTTGGGCAAGAGTCTCATAAATACACTTGCTGGTAGAGACACTTGAAAAAGCAAATTTTAAAAGCCGCATATATAGAAAGCAGGTTTGGTGGTTTATTCAGCTGTATAAACATCAGCATGTAACATCTTCTGAGCTGTTCTGTGTTACCCTGTGATATCTGGATCTCCTGCTCCAGAAGGGGTTGGTTTTCCATGAATTCTGTGTAATTTCTCTCAAGCTCATGTAAATGTCTTCAATATCCTCAAGTGCCTCCAGTTGCATCAGATTCTTGTGTATACACAATTGAATTGCAGCTTTTGAAATAAAGATACAAAAGTATTGGTAGTGTTCAGACAGTTCTCAGAGATATTTTCAATTATTCATCTTCTATAACATCTAAATGAGTCTGCAGAGTTTGAGTTTTACATGTCAGATTGTGGTAGTGAATTGTTTGTATATAATCTAATGGCCAGAAGTTAATTGCAGACCTCATCTGGACTATTTGGAATCAATCAGATTTATTGGAGGGTTATTTTCCTGATGAAAAAAACCCTCTTTTTGAACAACTTAGATCCTATATGGAAAAATTACAGTTTTACTGGAATATTGCTGTTTTCTCTATGGAAAATCAAAACAGTATTTTCCCAGCAAAATACCTTGAAGACACTTGTCCATTTCTCTAACTTTCATTGAAAAAAAAAGGCAAAGAATTCTAGAATTCCAGTAAAGTATAAGAGCACGGGCTTGAAGGTTGAAAATAGGTGGTGATCAAGAAGATAAAGTGTCTGGGTTCAAAGACAATGGAACTTGAAAGGGTCATTTTTGCTTTTTTCTTTTAAATTTAAATTATTGCAGGTTTTTTTCCTGCATTGAGAAAGCAGGAATGATGATGCTTTCAAGCTGGGCAGCAAACAAGCCACCAAGCTCCCCAAATGGAATATTTTAGGATTCCTATCTCATGAACAAAGCCCTGTTTTTTCTGCTTTATTTTGTTTATTGCGAATCAATATGAACTTGTTTTCCAGTCTCTTAACATTTTCCATGGGATTTTTCCATGGGCCAAATCTATTATTAAGCTTCTGGGCAATACTTTCCAATGGCAAATAAATATGAGAAATAAATTAATGACTACAAAATCAGTATGATTTCTGTGAGTTGTGGAGTCAGCTGGAGTTTGGGCTGAGCTCTCTAAGATACACATCTCGAGAATCTTGACATGTCTTATGGAATGTCTTTCCCTACCTTTGGGAAGCAGCCTTGGTTACCCAGGCTGCTTTCCATGTGCATAGCCATGAAACGAGATGAAGCTCTGCACCTGAGGACTTTTTTTTTGCCAGAAAACAAATTTTGAAACAACAAGTGAGGTCTGTGACCTCTCTACATTTCTGTTAAATTAGGAAGAAGGATAGGGAGGAATTGCAAGACTCACTGATTGTGGAGCTCTTTTCCAGCCTGAAGGATTCTGTGAATAAAAAGTCTTGAGGGCCTCTGCATCAGGCTGCACAAAACTGTTTCCATTCCCTGCAGATGGCAGGGATATCCCTCCTGAGCACCATTTCTCACAAAGGCCAACAATCACACTGTAAATTCAAATAAAATCCAGCACAAAACCCTTAAAAAGCCATGAACATCCTTGCTCATCTGAGAGTCACACTCCATGGGAGAGCCAAATGGAGTTCCTTTGATCCATTTGGAAGACTGTCAGTGTGTTGATGCCTCTTGCTCTTCCTCCTCCAATTTCTGCCAGGTGTGAGTGCTCTGGATCATGAAGGATCCATGCCTGGAGGTTTATGTGCCTATGTTTCATAATTATCACCTATTCCCAGCTAAAGGCTTGTACTTTCTGGCCTCAAGTGAGGAGTAGAGGGCCCTGTTCCTGGTGTTTTATTCTCTTACTTACTGTAACCATTTTGGATTTCTGCCAGCACATATAATCAATGTGCTTGTGCCTTTACAGTTCTGTACTGCCATTTTAGCACCCTGGATATCAGCCAGTGCCCATAAAGTGTGTGGCATTAATTGAATTTCAGCTGCTTTCCTAAACATTTGCTTTTGATAAATGCATCCACTGAGATGGACATGTCTATCTCAAACAGGAATTTAACTCTGTATTGGAAATGAGCCGTATTTGGTTAAATTCTGTTGGTGGCACAATTCTCAGCACTGCTTTTAACTTTTGTCTAATGTAATGCCAGATGAAAGATGCTTTAGAGAAGAGGATGGCAATGAAAAGATATCTTTCCAGTGGGGCTTTGAGCTCGATGTTTTATGTTTTATGCCCATATGGACATTTAGGCTACAATGGAAATGACTTAGTGCAATTTACCTCATTCCCATAATGCACTTGAGCATTACGGTATTAGGCATGAATTCTTCTCATGTAGTCAAAAAGAATTTCTTTCATAACTTCAAAGTGCCATTTCTTATTGATTAGAAGCAGAAACAGTCGCAGAGATGTCCCAATGCTGTGGTTAAGTAGTGGTGTTATGCTAAATTATCTCCTGAAACCTCTTTCTTTCATGGACAATGTGGAAGGAATAAATCAGAAACTCCCACACCAGCCTTTCAACCTGTATTATTTCAGAGGATAATTTTCTGCTTTTTCGTGTTCCAGAGAATACTGAACTGGTAATATAATTGAAGAATCATAGTAACATTTAAATTAACAGTAGGAATAACTTTCAGTTGTAAATGAGCATCAAAACAACTTTATGAATGGCATCTTTCTTTGTGTTTTCAAAAAGCTATGTGCCTACTAGCACTGCTGCTCTATTTCTGGTACCTTGAGCACAGGTGTAGTTTTATTTACTAATGCTATTTATCATTTTATTTTTAAAGCTATTTAAGACTCTAATTGCTTATTCTATTAAAATTAAACTGAGAAATTTCAATAAGTTCTTAAAATCACACTCCCTCTTAACTATCCTTTGTGACTGCTTTGTACTTATCATATTAACACCACATCTGAAGCAGGATTATTTCAGTGTCTATTTCTACTTACATAGATAAGCAAAAATTTTGGCATTTCACTCTAATTAAAAGCTCTCAGCAGATTGAAAGAGTTACCAGGAAATAAGAGATTGTAATTTTGACTGGTTTAGGGGGAGCAGAGAGTAGAGCACACTGGAAACCACTGGCAGGTGAAAGGAAGCGTGTTTTTATCTAGGCACAGCATCTAGATATTAACTCACAGATTCAAATGCTAGCTAAATTTTATTTACAGATTTGCAGCCTTATCAAAAAAAGGCAAAGCAGAAAAAGAAACAAACCAAGACCATTTAAATAAATTGATGTTCTGTTGCAGAGTAAAGGGTCCAAAGAATGGAATGTTCATACATGCTTTGAGAGAGCTGTCAAATTCATCCCCAGATGGTGTGTTATGTGCATCCTAGATTTGTTACAAGTGACTTTTAACCAACATTTTCCAGCTATTTTATAGTGAACATAGCAGAGCTGTGCATACTGTTGTTTAAATTTTACTCTATATGTGTGTCCTAAATATTTCTTTATATCCATTTATGCACCAGTACATGCAAAAACAACAGAGCAAGAGGCCGGTGTATTTTTGATCTCTTAATTTCAGTCCTGCTGCTTCAGATATTGCATCTCTGACTTTACTGGCGGTCGGTGTGGTTCCTAACCAAACATGATACAAATACAATTCTGGAATGCAATGTAAAATCTTAATGAAAATCAGAAATGCCTGAGAAATTGCAGAACTGTAAGGTAAAAGGTGTATAGAAGGTGTGATAAACACCTTTTCTATCACCGTGATCCATCCTTCCTTCCTCCCTCCCTCCCTTCCTTCTTCCCTTCCTCTGATTCTATTCACCTGACAGTAAAAAGCTGAAGCACCAGCATGTTCCACATCACTCTTTTCCACACATGCAAATAAATAAATTGGACAACCAACCCCCTCAACTTATCTGTTAAATACACACATATTTAGGTCTAAATCTTTAGGCATTATATCCCCAATTCATCCTCTGCTACTCTTTAGGGATGTCTTACTTTTCATCTACATCTCCAGGCCCAGATTCCCATATGGAAAAATTAAAATTTAGGGCATGCACCAAATATGTGGGAGACTAAACTGCAATGCCTTTCTGGCAGATACCCTGTTGCATGTTGTAACTACAACTTACTCTTGCATGGGCTTCATCACTGAAGTGATAGTCTTCCTAAATGTTCTTCAGGAGAGGGAGATAAGGTGTGGAAATATGGCCTTGTATGTTAGTGATAAGGACACTCAGTTAGGATAGGGAAGCCCTTTCTGCCCCTTTTTCATCCAACATTTATGTATTTTTAGGAATTGGAACCCAGAGTTAGGTAGGAGTTTGGCTGGAGAGACGTGATGACATCTCATGGAGAAGGGAGAAGTGAAGAATTCAGAGCTGGTTGTTAAAAGCCATCTTTAGTTCATAGTGTGAGGGAGAAGTAATTCTCTGGATAACAATTTCAAGGCTTGTCTGGTTTGCTTTCTGTTCCATGGAAAGCCTCCTTTCAGCACGGGGGTTTCATTTCAAGCACGTGCTGTATCTCATGGAGTTAAATTAGTTCTGTTCTTAAGCTGGACTGGTTAGTTTGGCTCTGTGACACCCATTGTCTCTCATGGGCCCACACACTGTATTGGATTTGTGTGGCAAGGTTTTGGTAGCAGGGAGGCTGCAGGAGTGGCTTCTCTGGGAAGCTGCTGGAAGCTCCCTCCATGTCCAACAGGGCCAATTCCTTGCCGCTGGTCAAGGCTGAAATAACATGTGTGGCATAACCTATTTCCTTATATTTCCTTCTGGTTTTTTTTCCCTGTATTTTCTCCCCCTGTCCGTTTGGGGAAGGGAGAGACAAGGTGGCTTTGGTGGGTGCCTGGGACCCAGCCAGAGTCAAACCATCACACACATACACAGAATATACCCATCCATCTGCTCCTCAGACCTCCTGTGATCTGATCATTTGTTTCCAGACAGGTACTCAAGATGTAATTTAGGGCAGACTGTCTCAGGAAAACACACTCACTCTGGTTTTCCTGTGTCCTCCATTTGGGAATACCTATGATACCCACATTCCCACATGGTTCTCACACTCAAAATGTGGCAAGAATTTCTATAATGAGCACAAACCCCCCACCCCGCCCCAAACCAGAGGTTTCTGTGGTGAGGCTGCTGGGCCCAGGTAATTTTCTCCGGCTTTTGGATTCCAAACCTGTGCTTCTACACTGTCTCCTTAGCTGAGGAGAAATTTCTGCTTCATGAAGCCTGGAACTTCTGTATAAGAAGCTTGGAATAATCAAGATAAATCACCGAAGATGGACCACAGAGGGTGAATGCACCACCTATATCAGAGTGCCTTGGGGCTGGGTGACCTCTTTTTAGAAAAAAGCATGTTGTCTCCAACTGTAAATTGTTACTTGAAAAACACAAATTCAAACAAAGCCGTATCTGACTGAGTGCCATACAGAAAATGTTCTCTGCTGAGAAGGCTCTGATTGTGGGCAGTGCCTGCTTAGTCAACAGCTAATTGCTTCTCTTTGTGGTTCGTGAGGAGAAAAAACCAGCCAAAATCCTCAGACCTCATTTCTCTAATGAATCTCACAATATTTCAGGCATGATGAAGTCTGAAGCATAGTTCTCAACTTGTTGTTCGTCCTTTTGCTTCTCCCATAGGAAGCTTGTGGGCTCCAGGGGGGTCAGGACAGTGGCTGGACTGTCCCAAGGGCATTACTCATAGGAACTGTTCATCAGACACTAAAGAGTATTTGGTATATGGTACATTGAGCTATTTAATGCCTAATCTCTGATTTGGGTGCAAAGAATTTCTTTTCACTCTGCATTCTACACCTTGGGGTAAAGATCAGCAGCAGTGTGGCTGAGAGTTCAAAACAACTTGCTTGACCCTAATCCCTGAGAATACAGGGATTCGTTCTAGTAAAGGAAGATTAGGGAAAATAGTGATCAAACCTTATGTTCTTGTTCCTCCTGGCTGACACATTGAGCAGATGTGACAAGTGTAGAGGGGACCCCACTGTTTTGTTGACAAAAGTGGTCGGATTGCTGGGATCACTTTCACAGAATCATGGATTCATAGAATGATTTGGGTTGGAAGAGACCTTAAAGAATTTTGAACCCCCTTGCCATGGGCAGGGACACCTTCCATTAGACCAGGTTTCTCCAAGCCCCCTCCAATCCAGCCTGGAACATTTCCAGGAACACATATGTAAGTTCTTTTCCCGAGATCTCAGTCCTGCCCCAGGAACCAGACAGGAGCTGGAAGCCACAGCTGGGCTGCCACAAAACCTTGGATCCCCTCAGCCTGGAGGAGGACCTGCTGTCCTCAGAGTAAAAACCTGCTTTCATGAGCAGGTGTGGAGATGTCACTCTGCAGTATTTTATATGGTGAAGACATTTGTTTGCATGTTTATTTGTTTTAGAAACTGAACAAAATCCCTGTGCAGTGGCATAGTTTTGTACTGACTTGATGGGAGTCACTGAGTGAAAAGTTGTCAGGTGGGATATTTAATTCAGTCTCCTTGTTGATGTCCCTTCAACTCAGGTGGTGATTTTGTTGCCAGAGGAAAAGGTTTAACATGTTTTATATAATCTCTGAAGAAATCTTCCCCAGATCCCTGATCCAAAAGCTAATTCTTCATTAACTTGCCACTCTGTTCCCAATTCCCTCATCCAAGGGTGAATAACTGATTGTTATCAATCATGTCAATTCCCCTCATCGTGCTGAAGGCACAGAAACAGCTTTTGCTTTGTAGGCAGATTAATACCAGTTTCATAATAGGGGGAATAGTTCTTGGAGATGGGAGTTAAGCGCGCCTTAATTAGGGGGAAAAATGCAAAAGCACCACTGTTGGGTTTATTCCTCTGATAGTGCTCAAAGTGAGGCTGTTCCAAATTAAGAGAGTTTTAAATTTTAAGCTATTGTTCTAAATAAGACTGGATAATTACTCTGTTTTCATCCGGAGCCACCTACTCATATTTCTTTGGACCCAATGCAGATATTTTCCCTCTTTTTTTTCTGCCAGAGTTCTGGTGAGAATTGAGGAGCAAGTAGTTGGGATACTTCTCAAAACCTGTTTCTTTCCAGCTAGTTAAAATACCAAGCATTTGAAAGCAAGTTAAAATTAGCATTGCTACCTAAAAAAGTAGTGGAAAGAAAAAACAGTTCTCATAACTTTTGTGTAGGAAGATTTTTCAGCTATTCTAATTTCAACTTTAGATCCTAAAAAACCAGAATAATGGAGGTTTTATTACAGGCTCTCTAGGCCAGAGCTGTACTGACTGAGAAGATTGCAAACATAAACACATCCTTCATGCAAACATATTGTTTCAGTTATTTATTGATAACCTAACATTACATATTTTATAATATTAATTTTTTTTCCTGTTCACCAAATTAGTTCTGTTTAATATATCATATATAAAATGTATATCAAAATAGATCAAGATATAAAATATATCAAGGCCTTGCTGCTTGACTTGATATTTGAATCCTAAATCCTCAGTTTCTAGAATTTACAGTCTAGGATATCTCCATTGTGTTGGGAATCAAGGGAAAAGTTTAAACAAACAATTAAATTAAAGCATTAAAAATAATTTAATATATATTTCTAGGTTTGGCTTGATAAGTAAGACTGATAAATAGGTCGTAATTGAAGTTTATCATTTCAGCTGCCTTTGAATAATATTAGAAAAATTAAATTTGACAGCTTAGTAACTTAAAAGCAAACTTCCCAAAGAAAAATAAAACTTGAATTCTAAATTTTGACAAACTGCTGTGGACAAACTAGATAAAGATTGCTTTTTTATATATATGTAACATAGGAAAAGAGAGTTCCAAAATGAGGTAATAATAGTGGTTTTAAGAACCAAATCAAACTCCTTTAAAAAATGTTAGTGATTCAGGAATTTTTGGTCATCATAGCTATTTTAAAAAACTCTGCAGTTCCATTTTAAATCTATTTTTCAACCTTAAGACAAGCTTGCTAGCATCTTGAAGTTGGTAGTCATTCTACCAGAGAATTTAACCTTTGGTGGTTTCTTAGCACAGGAGTTTTCCCAACACTTGCTATTCTGTAGTGGTAGAGTATAATATAAGGATCATGTAAGTCTTCAGGAATAAGACATTTTTTTGGAGGGAATGAAAGCTGCAAGAAAACTTGAATGATTTAAAAGTTAAAAATTAAAAAAAAAAAAAGTTAACTTTTTAAAAGTTAAAACTTTTAATGCATGAATGTGTTCAAGGACCTTTCCAAACCGTTCCTAATCATCCCTCATCCCCTCATCCCCAACAGAAAATTGTTTTCCAAAAAATTTGTTTTCCTGCATTTTAAGGGCAAAGGCTTCATATTCCTTACTATCCTATTCATTGATCAACAGATTGTGAGAAAGGAAAAGGACCAAGTTTCTGGATTCATTTATGAGGGACAGAAAATGAGGTGACTAAGTCCGACCTCTCCTGTATTTCAGATTCCCCTCCTTTTCCTACGTGTTCCTAAGGAAAATATTCTTAAATGCTTGGCATCCTGAGCACCTCCTGTTGAGTTAGGACAGCTCTACCCACCAGCTCCATAAAAAAGACTTTCAATCATTCACGTAAAAATACATTTTTCTTATTGCTGTTATTATATCTTATGTAATGACAAAATTTCTTCAGCATGCAATCTGGGAGGCTGGGAACCAAACCCAGAAAGGTTCCCCTCTGCAGAAGTCTTTGCACTCTGAAAATCTCCCAAGGAATTCTTTGTCCAACATTCCCAAGTCTTTCTATTCCTCTCACAGAACTATCAGCGACTCTGTGGTTTGGGAAGAAAGGGCAAATCCCTCTGTATTTACATGTGTGGAGAGTTAAGAGCTTAGAGGAGGAACAGAAAAGGCAGTGAAGTCCAATGTGCCTGTGTGGAGCACATCCCAAGAAGAGGAGACTTGGCTTCCTCATGGAGAAAATAGGAATGGAATCTCCCAGCAGTGGGTCACAAGTTGCTGATTCTTCTTCTGTCTTTTTGGTAAAGCCTGGTTTGGTAGACACATTATAGTGATGTGTTTTGAACCAGCCAATGTAGTCGTATAAAGGGAGGAATCACCAAATTTGAGGGTTCCTCCATGGTTTAAGTTGTTCTGAGCAGTATTAATGGTGTTGAGACTTTTCCCCTGCCCAGAATGGCAATAGGACCCACCTATTGCCAAGTGGTGAGGCAAAAATTAAAAGCTGTGTGCATTAAAACCCTTTTTAGTGCTGCACTAATTATTTTAGCAGCTATTAATTAAACAGAATCAACAGATTTCTACTATTTGGCATTTTTGAAGACTGAAATTTGGGGTTGTCTGTGTATTAGAACTCTTTTGATTTTTTTTTTAATGATGAGTGTCAATGCTCAAATTAACAATGCCAAGGCTAAAACGTTATGTCTGTGTTGAGCTGTAGTAAATGCAGGGTATAAAGAAAACAGTTTGCAGTGGTTTAACATATAACTGATTACAGTATGTGAACCCTGATGCCAGCCAGACCACAGCTAGATTCCTGCTAAATTCCCAACACCAGCAGCGGGATAATCAGCTAATCTTGTAAGAGGTTTCTGCTCCCTTGGGGAAGGGATTGAGAACAGCCAGCAAGTATTAATGCAGGCTGTGCCCTTGGAGCCAAGGCTGGAGTGCTCTGACTTCTCCCACAAGGAAACAACTCTGGCACCAGGATGTACTGCCAGTGGCATCTCTGCCCCAAAACTGGGGCATTGTAGGTGCTGAGGGGGGGTCAGGATTGGCAATTTAGAGAAACAAAGAGCAGCAAGCGAAACCAAGCCAAATGAGTCTCATACAGTATGAAAAGCTCACCAGGGTCTTCATGGGTCCTTTCCAACAGGGCATATGGAAGCAATGGAGGGATTTGTTTCCTTTTCCAGGCTTCTTAAGTCAGAAGACTTGTAAAAGCAAAAGAAATCTTGATTAGATAAAAGGACCACATTGCAAGGGTGGTCAAAAACTGGAAGAGTTTCTCAGAGTAGTTGTGAAGTCTCTGTCCCTGGAGCTATTCAAAATTTGAGTGGATACAGCCCTGAGCTCACATTCAGTATTTAGTCATGGTCTGTACAGGGGCCTGGGCCACAGGGCTTCCAGAGGTCTTTCCAACCTAAATTATCTTGTGATTCTACACTAGCTTTTGAAGGACCTTGTGTTAGGAGTTAAATGCAGGTGCAATATATAGGAAAAGATTTAAAAAGCATTCACTCCTGTTGCACCTGTTAATTTCCAATTTCAAAGAAAGAGTGGAAAAGCAGAAGCCATGTGTGACTGGCATTGCCAGCAACTTGAAAGTCTCTTTTTTGGGGGTAGGAAGAGAAAAACAGATCAAAGTCAGAGTAGGAGCAGTGTGTGAGTGTCACAAACAAGTACAATGGGAAAAACCTCTTTTTCTCCAAACCATTTGAGCTCTCCTTTAGTGTGGTAGGTTTTGAAGCCATCACAACTGCAAGCACATATGATCCCTTCCCCACCCTCTGCCATGGCTGGCCTCATGTAAATAAAAGCTTTAACTGAGCCTTAATTTGCTGTTTCCTACTGAATCTGAAAAGCCCATGAAAGACAGTGGTTGTTGGCAACTTCCAAGCTCTTGACTCAGTGAATCATTTTATTTATTTTACTACAAGGGAGTGGAGTCTGGCAAAGGCCCTGTTTGAAATGATTTAGTGTAGTAACTCCTTTAAAAGGGATTTTCTTTTCCTTGCATTTTTTGCCTTTTTTTTTCTTTGGGGGATTTTTTTTTTTGTCCCCCTGAGGATGGAGGATTTCCCTCCTTTCTCCTCTCCCTCTCCCTCTCCCTCAGTTTCTCTCTGTACTTAAGCCTCATGTGATTTTTTTAAGCTTTTGACACTTTGAAACTTCCTTCATTTAACTGTCATTAGATATCCATCATTATTGTATTATGAACCATCATGAACACAAGCTTCATATGAACTCCACTGATAGACCCCAAATATGCTTATGCGCAGTTCTGTGGGGCTGGTTCTCAACACTGTTAAAATGTGGAAAAATTGAACAGAGAAGCAGCAGCTCTGGAACTAGAAAAGATGAGAAGAATGCAGGGCATGGCAGAAGGAACACAAAGAACTAGGAAAAAAATATTTCCAAATGGAAAAAGTTGTGTAAGTTAGTAGTTAGATGGATTCCCATGTTGCACACAAATTTTGAGGGAAATTATTTTCTTTTTGTAATACTTAGTAAAGTCTCCTCCTATTCAGAATCATATTGGTATCTTTGCTGGGTTTATTTTTGTTTTGTTTTAAACACAGTCCACTTGTCTTGAAGGTCATGGTGTGGAACTTATTTCAATAAAACACAGGAAATTAAGCTAATGATCTTGATCAGTTTTCCTAGAGTGGTAGAATCCTCCATGGAAGGCCAGGGCTGTTCCAGCTCCAGCTGGACCTTGGGAATGCCTTGGCAGGCAGCAGTAAATTCAGTTTGATGTTCTTTTTTTCTCTGAATTGCCGTGTCTAGGTTACACCCAACAAAAATCAGCTGACTAATAAGCAGCTATCCTTTGTTACAGCTTGGAATCTTCTGTCCCTGGAAACTTTTTATCTCCCTGCTGAGGTGGCATGGGTGAAAATGAAATTATTGTGGCTAAGGAAGAGCCAAGAGATAAACTGAGAGCACAACGTGGCTCATATGTTTGCTTTCCTTCTGCCAACCCTCTTTTGAAGAGGCAGAAGACAAATTTTTACAGCTTTCGTGGCTCAATCTGTTGCAGAAAGTTTCTATGGAAGAAGTCTTAAAGTAATTTGTAACTTTCTACACTGCCAAATGTTAACACTGTCCAGGTATAACATCACTCTGCTTCTTTTCTCAGCAGCAATCCTGAAAGCACTGGGAGAGCTCCTTTGTGTATAATGAGCCTTGCCGTGGCAGGAGGGTGTCTTATGTTTCTTACAGTGCAAACTTTGTTGATTAGAAACAACTGCAAACCTTTGGGCCTTGCCCTGTTCAGCAGCTGCCCCACAGCCAAGAGATTAATTCCTTGTGTATGTTCACATGGTTCCCACTCACTCACACAGACAGAGCCACCACCTCACACTTAGAACATAAAAATAGAGGCTACTGCAGTGACTGCCTTCAGGGAACAGCTCTGTGGGATTGGCAGTGAGCAGGAGTGTTATTCCAGAGAAAAGCCCACGTGGCATCGTGGCTGTGGCTGGCACAGCATCCCCCAGAGCTCAGCATGGCACTGGGGAGGTGTCTGTGTGTGCTTGTTCCTCTCTGTGCTCTCTTCAGCAATGCAGAGAGGAGGGATAGTGCAAGGGCTTCTTCCTCCAAAGAAATGCAAAACCTCATACGTAATACTTGCTGCCTGTGCAAGGGTTGGTGTGGCTCCCTTGGCCCTTTTAGATCAAGTAAAAAGAAAAGCACAGCCTCAAGGGTGTTTAGTCTGGCAGAGAATATTGTATATGGTGAGCATTGGCTTTGCAAGTGTTCCTGAATTGAAAAAGTGAAAAGAAAAAAAAAAAAAAAAAAGGAGGGGAGTGAAAAAAACCCCAAACCACCTCAAGAAAAAAAAATCTGAGTACAGCATAAGAGAGCTCTACATAGGATTCAACAAAAAATTACATGGATCTTGTGCTTGTGATAGAATCACAACATCATTAATATCATTTAGATTGGAAAAGCCCTTCCTCCAATATCAAGTCCAACCTGTGCCCAAT